>JAGVSP010000782.1:0-143864 GCA_022494985.1 Micrasema minimum
ATATCCAGAACCCATTTCTTGCACCACACTTCACAATACTACTGTATCATCGGCAATCTATCACGGCTCCCTAGGTAGAGCGTATGGAGTCAACAAGATATAATATTACCTATTATAAATTTGGATAAAAATCGATATTTCTAAATTTGTTTGTAATGGACTTGTAAACCAAAATTTTCTGTGAACACAGAAAAATTAAGCTTAGAATCACAAAGCCACCAGTGCAATCCGTTCGTAAATCGGATAATTAATAAGCGAGATACAATCATTTGTAGTTAGTATCTTAATTATCCGATTTACGAACGGATTGCACCCATGGTTTTGTGATTCTTCGCTTCATTGTATCATTGTGTTTAGGTTGCTGTGAGCGTCCCGATTGGCCGGCCCGCGACGTCTGGCCCTACACCCCCCTCTGCACCCCGGCGCCCCCACTCTCCTGCCAGGTGAGTAGGCTGTATCCGCCGCCAAGCGTTCCTTAAACAGCCCTCCATCGAGATCCTGACTGACCGCGGATGCGCGGGTGGATGTCTGGGACGGGGGCCCTGGCGCGGCAGCATGCCGATTTTCATATCAATATTTCATGTGTGATACCTTGGACTATGACTGATCGTCTCACCTGTAATAAAATGATCGATACAGGGTGTAACAAAACTCGATGTACAAGCGGGAAACCAGTGAATCTACATCATATTTGGAGTCGATTTCGTTGAGTAATTTTTTTTGATTTGACCCATAGTTTTTGAGAAAATTGAGTACGAAGAGATTTTTTTTTTTTGATAAATTTTGGAAAATTGTTATCAAATATCATGTATTTAGTCAAATTAATACTATCCATAAAGAAAATAAAATGAAAAAACGCGTTTTAATAAAAATTTTAGCAATTTTACTTAATCTGTCAAAAAATTTTTTCAAGCTCAGATCAAAAAGTCATATTACACAATCGTCTCCAAATACGATGTAGATTCACCAGTTATCCGCTTGTACCTAGAGTTTAATGTTACATGTATAAATTAATTAATTAAATTAATTTATTAATTAAATTGATTAGTTTCGGAATAAAAGAAGGATGAAAGTAGTTTCCCTTATCTGCACCCAATGGTGCATAGGGCACTGTATCGCTTCACCGAGTTCAATAGTGTACCTTGATGATTTTATAAGTAGGATGAGTGTGCAAGGAGAGTGATTTGTCAAAGAAATGTGGAAAAGTCAAATGTGATGGTTTTTGAAAGAAATGTGAATATGACCGTATGTAATATTATAGTAAATGGAGACAGATTGAAGCAGGTTGAAAAATTAGTATATTTGGGAAGTATGTTTACAAGAGACGGAAATGTGGATAAGGACATTGAGAGAAGGAAACAGAGTTAATGGTGCCTTGAAATCCATAGTGGCAAATAAGAAGCTAAATTGGCAGTACACAACGGAGTTCTGGTACCAACCCTTATGTATGGTAGTGAAGCGTGAGAAGGATGAAAGTAGACTGAATGCTGTTGAAATGCGATCTATGTGTGGTAAGACTATGTATGATAGGTGTACAAATGTCCAAATTAGAGCAGAGTGCAAGGCTGAGATAAACATTATCCACTAAATTAACCTTTTACGATGGTTCGGTCATGCGGAGCGAACGAGCGACGAAAGAACGGCTAAAAGAAGTTTAAACGCAAGTGCGCCTGGATGTAGAAGCCGCGGAAGGCCGAGAATGACAACCCGGCACGAGAAGATGTATGAATGTAGAGGAAGTATGTCAGGACAGAGTGGTGTGGCCTACCCCTGTCGGGATGGTCAGCAAGTGTCTGACTGTAGATCTTGTGTGATTTGTCCTAACGACCTTGTCTCCTCCGCAGGTGCACGGCGTGTACACCCACGGGGGCACCCAGCTGGCCCTCGGGGGCTACGGCGGGGGCTTCCCCGCCCCCCGGGGGTTCCCCTCCCCGCACCACTACATGCACCACCCACAGCAGGTGAGCCACTCTAGAGATATTACTTCTCTTAATAAATTTTTTTTCAGTATTATTGATATCTCAACAGAGACAGAGAAGCTCTGGAAACGAATGTGGGTTATCTAGGCGTTTACAGGGCTTATGACCTGTCATTGGCTGGGTTAAGTGGCCACTTGACGTAATTACAACATTCCCCATTCCGCCTGTCATCTGACAACCATGTATGACAAATTTTTGAAACTTGTATATATCTAAGATGTACAGAACAATCCACTTGCGAGTTGTTTTTTTCGACAGATTTTAAATATTTTTAATATTCTTTCTCTATAGTGACATCTATTGAGAATATTGTTAAAGCATTTTTTTGGGCGATCTACTTTATTGGTGTAAGTAAGGTTTACATTCGTTTTCAGAGCTTCTCTGTCTCTGTTGAGATATCAATAATATCTGATATCAGCCCAGCATGGGTATAATCCAGTAATTTGTCTACAAGTATTTGTATTCATTCAAAACGTTGTTCAAAAATAATTTTTTTCATTTACTAATATCCATTTTACTTATGTTTACAATTTGACATCTCAACAGAGACGAGAAGTTTGGAAGGGAGTATGGATATCTAGGCGTTTACAGGGCTTATGACCTGTCGTTGGCCGGGTTAAGTGGCCACTTGATGTATTACCATATCTGCCAATATACAGTATAATGGCGCGACGCTTCACGTGTGAACACTCTCTGTCTACAAGTATTTGGGCACACTCGAAAGTTTTCATAAGTATCACATATAATGTTTGACTCCCTTGCAGAGGAACGACGGTCCGGAGATGGGGATGGGGATGGGCCCCGGGAGCTCCGGCAGCGACTCCCCGCTGCTGCCCTCGCCCCTCACGCCGCCCATGCTGCTCGGGCCCGAGGTCAGTGCCCCGCGAAATAGCCGGATAAAGCGCGAATCCGTCGGTGCTAACCGTTCGTCAGTCGGACGGTTAACGAGCGAGATATTGGCAATCAAACTTGGGTGCAGTGTCGAGATCACTAAGGCTCAAAGTCGCCTGAAACTAATATGCTTGAGATTGTATGGTACGGTACTTGGAGTAGAAGCAGTTTTAGGCGATTTTGAGCCTTAGTACCTACTCTTCTTCTAAATGAGTCAATCCTTCGATTACTTTCCGAGATTTGCAGTCAGACCTAAATTTGTATACAGGGTTAATTTTTAGTCAGTTTACAAAAAAAACCCTGAATTCAGTATCGTTAATAGAACCCATTTCAATAAAAAAACATGTACTTTCTCAAATAAAAAAAAAAGAAAAGTGCACCCAAATGATTCCACAGAAACAGTAGAAGACTTGGTCACCCTAGGCGGAGCACTCCCCCGTCACACTTACACTTATGCGCCGCGCATGAACTCAGATGACCAGCTGTGAGCAGGGTGTGCGTAATTTGTAAAAATAAAAAGTACATGTTTTTTTTATTGAAATGGGTTCTATTAACGATGCTGAATTCAGGGATTTTTTGTTAACTGACTAAAAATAAACCATGTATATTAGTTGTCATAATAATTGTAATGCTTGTGTTGCAGTTCGCGTCGCGCGGCGAGCGGCGCAGCGGAGTGCGGCGCGCGAGGCGCTGGGTGCCGCCGCCCACCCCGCCGCCCGCGCTGCCGCCCCCGCCGCCCCCCGCCGCGCAGCAGGCCTCGCCGCTGCTGCACCTGCAGCCGCTGCACCACCACCACCACCACCACCACCACGGTGAGTCCCGCCTCCCGACACTCCCCTCGGCTGGAGACACTCCCCTCGGCTGGAGACATACCCCTCCTCCGACTGACCTTGGCTGATGACATTCCCCTCCACCAACTGACCTTGTCTGATGACATTTCCCTCCACCAACTGACCTTGTCTGATGACATTCCTCTCCACCGACTGACCTCTACTGATGACATTCCCCTCTATCAACCGACCTTGTCTGATGACATTCCCCTCCGCTGACTGACCTCTACTGATGAAATTCCCCTCTATCAACCGACCTTGTCTGATGACATTCCCCGCTACTAACCGACCTTGTCTGATGACATTCCCCTCCACCGACTGACCTCAACTGATGACATTCCCCTCTACCAACTGACCTTGTCTGATGACATTCCCCTCTACCAACCGACCTTGTCTGATGACATTCCCCGCTACTAACCGACCTTGTCTGATGACATTCCCCTCCACCAACTGACCTCGGTTGATGACATTCCCCTCTACCAACTGACCTTGTCTGATGAAATTCCCCTCCACCGACTGACCTCAACTGATGAAATTCCCTTCTTACAACTGACCTCTACTGATGACATTCCCCTCCACCGACTGACCTCAACTGATGACATTCCCTCACCAAGTAGTGAAATAACTTATAATTTGTGTGCAGGTCACCTGGCTAACCTGAGCGGGGGACCGGTGCCCGTGCCGCCCGGATTTTTCCTCAACTTCCTGTGAGTAAAAATCTTCATAAAATAATCACTTTATTTAATCACTTTTTATTGTGTTATCCTATAAGACTTTATATAAATCTCAGGTTTTTCAAATTTGTGACAGAACGCTTTTTGAATGTTTGCTCCTAATGGCTTATAGGACAGGGATATTGGTTACTCTACCCCCTTTCTAGTCGTTAGTTACAACTACCTCCCGCGGTGTTGTTGGCCAAGTGACGATTTCCCCATTCGCCCCGTGTCCGCAGGGCCATGTTCCCGCTGTCGCCGTACGGGGGCGCCGAGGTCGGGGGCGCCGAGCCCGCCGAGACGGAGAACTACGAGGCGCTGCTCAGCCTGGCGGAGAGGCTCGGCGAGGCCAAGCCGCGCGGCCTCTCCAAGCCCGAGATCGACCAGCTGCCGAGCTACAAGTACGAGGCAGCTACCCACCAAGGTAACGTTTATTCCTCAGTATTGACGCAGAAGGACACCGTAATATGGTACCTAATAATAATGGAGTAACAGAACTCCTAGGTACAACCCGAAAACTGGTGAATCTACATCGTATTTGGAGTCCTATGCGTAATATGACTTTCTAATCTGAGCTTGAAAAAAAAATTTTTTTTCTTCTTAAGCAAAATTGCACAAATTCATATTTAAATGCTGTTTTTAATTTGGTTTTATTTATGGATACTATTAATTTGATTAAATATTTGTTAACAATTTGCAAAAAAAATTTTCGAAAAAAAATCTAATTTGTACTGAATTTTCTCAAAATTTATGTGTCAAATCAAAAAAAAAATCTACAAAATCGACTCCAAACGTAGATTACAAGTGGGAACACTTGTACATCGAGTTTTGTTAATACGTGTATCATTTCCTTTGCACAACTGCGTTACGTATCGATGAAGTTATACAAGGGAGAAAATCAAGAACTACAATTGTATGGAGAAGCGGCCGCAGCGTGACAAATAACCACTCTCCTGTTCTTCGGATATACTAAAATATTCCAACAGTCGAAAAAAAACAGCTGTGCCGGAAAGCAGTGCGGAAAGCAAACCGGTTTTGGTGTAGTGGGAGTGCTCTAGCGGGGAGTCCCCGACTCGACTAGGTTCACCCGTTCTCACGTCCTGTTTGTCGCCCGTGTTTGCAGGTGAGCAGAGCTCGTGCGTCGTGTGCATGTGCGAGTGGGAGGCGAGACAGCTGCTGCGCGTGCTGCCCTGCTCGCACGAGTTCCACGCCAAGTGTGTCGACAAATGGCTCCGGGTGAGTTATCTGTTTATTTATTTATTTTTACTGTGTACTGATATTACTACTTCCCCTTATCCTCTTTGTAATATGAAGAAGATTAAATGCGCCTGGATGTAGAAGCCGGGAAGGCCGAGAAAGACATGGCGTGACCAAGTACGTCAAGTACTTGAAAGTGGTCATGTGAAAAGTCGGAATAATCGGCGTATGTGCATGAGAAGATGTATGAATGTAGAGGAAGCAAAGGAAGTCTGTCAGGACAGAGTGGTATGGCGTTCTATCCTCTCTGCCTACCCCTACGGGGAAATGGCGTGATGGTTAGTTAGTTAGTTAAGGTAAGATAATATACTACTTTAAATTGATAATGAAACATTTCGAAGAAAAAGGCAACCATTAAATCATTGTCATTAATTAAATTTTAAAAAATTAAAGTGGCCCTTCTTAGGACCACTGGTCGATATTGTCTTAAAATAAATTAATTTTATTGGCTTATAAATCAAAGTGAAAAATCACAAAGCGATAGGTGCGTTTATTTTTTTGGTTGGTTCATAAATAAGCGAGATATGGGGAGTTGGAATATAAAATGAATCAATTAATGTGCGTTTCTCTTGGCAGACGAACCGCACGTGTCCGATATGCCGCGGCAACGCGTCCGAGTACCTGTCGGGGGGCGCGGGCGGCGGCGCGGACTAGGGCGCGCGGGGCGCGGGCGCCGGGCCGCGCCCCGCGCGCCCGCCCCCGCCGCCCCGCCTGCACCTGCTGCTGCCGTGCGTCGTGCGCGCGCTGCCCTTCCCCGTGCTGGTGCGCTGACCCCAGGGTCCGGGAACTAGGGACCGCCGGGCCCGACCACCCTCTCCTCTCAACTCTCAAACGAGACAGGAATGACTGTATCGAAAATCACCTTCCCTCTTGTACATGGAGTTTAGTTCGATCGATCTGGGCCCGGGGAAAAATCAAGAACTACAATTGTATGAAGAAACGGCCGCAGCGTGACAAATAAGCACTTTCTTGTTGTTTGGATATGCTCAAACATTTCAACAGTCGGAAATAGCTGTGCCAGAAAGCAGGAAACTGGTTTTGGTGTAGTGGAAGTGCTCTAGTGGGGGAGTCCCCGACTCTACTCTGGGGCAGTCTCCATAGGGTACTGTATCAAAACCTGTGAAAATGCTGAAAATGTACAAAATTCAGTAACACACTCGTCAATTGATCGAGTATTGCTGGAGAAATTGTGTGAAAACTATAAAAACTAATGCCTTGAAATAAACTTCTTGGACTGATGGAAGAAACCAATTGAAGGGAAAATGCTGATTTCTCCAACACATGTCCGAACTTTGTGAGGCCCAATAAACACGCGTTCATCACATGCCGAGACGAGATATGACACGTGTGAGAGTGTGATCATCACGTGCCGCAGTTATTTGTGATGTTTGCAAGCGAGACGGGGACTCGCCGTGTTTTCTGGGAGTGTTCGCCAATTACAGAAGTAAAATGTGTGGCGCCCGTGCCATTTAAGATTTGTGACGCGTGGACATGTGTTAGAGACACGTGATCAACATGTTACTAACCCGTATTCTAGTGGTTTGCGGGAGCGTCCGGCTTTTATAGTTGGCGTGTGTGATGCTGGGCTCGCGTGATGAGGCGACACGTGTCAATCAACATGGCTCATGTCAGGCTCCCATACTAATTTGCCCAACGATCTTATTAACTGTATTAAATTGGAATTATTTATCATGGAATAAAGCGTGTCGCTTCATCACTTGAGTTTTATGTTAAATATGTCTCATGACGAGTCCAATTCGTGTCGGCTTTTATAGTCTCGTTTTCGCCACGTCTTTTTGGTCCAGGAGTCGTGAAGGTGTCTGAAATACGCAATTTTTCTCTTTAATAAGCTCTTTAAGGTCTGTCTGCAAACTGCCTCCAAGCCAGGCGATCGGGTTGCTGCTTCCGTTGCCTCACATGCGCGCTCCTTGCAGAGTCCGACCACCGCACACCTAATATTCTCTGCACTCAGAAGTCCTCTATTCTGGACCCTGGTTAGGTGCCACGATTCGCAGCCGTAGAACAGGTGTGATGCAGTGAGTTATAAAGGCGGAATTTTGTTTTAACCTAATAAATAATTACAATTTGACATCTCAACGGAGACGAGAAATTTGGAAGGGAACATGGATATCTAGGCGTTTACAGGGCTTATGACCTGTCATTGGCTGGGTTAAGTAGCCACTTGACGTATTACAACATTCCCCATTTCACCTAAACGCCTAGATATCCATATTCCCTTCCAAACTTCTCGTCTCTGTTAAGATGTCAAATTGTAATTATTAGCCCGTAATGGGTGAAATCTGGTTTTTGTCTACAAGTATTTGGACACACTCAAAATGAATTTCAGACACTTAGCGTACTAATTGTTTGTAAGAATTGTGAATATCGGTCTAGCGTATATATGTACGTATTAGTTAAGGAATGCGTCGAGTATTTTTGTATCGCTTTTGAATATTGAAATTTACGGTGGTTCGTGTCGGTCACGCGTTAGTTTGCCGAGTGCCCCGTGCACCTCAGCGCGCGCGAACGGGCGGAAACGCGGACGACTTTATGGATATGATGACAAATTTGCAGGTCATTAAAAGGTTCACTACATTTGGGAGTTGTGGTCCTTTTTGGGGCCACTCTATTTTTCCTTTCTTTTCTCTAATCCGATATGATAAATTTGACAAATTTGCAGATCATTAAAAGGTTCACTACATTTTTTGAGAGTTGTGGTCCTTTTTGGGGCCACTCTATTTTTCCTTTCTTTTCTCTAATCCGCACCCGATGGTGCATAGGACACTACCTCTGTACACAATGCTGTGTATTTTCCTTAAAATAAGGTCATTATTTAGTCCCAAAAAGGAACACTATATAATTAAGCAGCCCTTTTCAGGGAACATGTTGATTCTACGCTTAATTTGGATTATTCTGTGGTGCATAGGGCACTGCTCAATCTGAAACAAGTTTTATATCCATAGGACCGTCCGACGTTGAAATCTTCAATGTGTGTATGAAATGTTAACAGTCGGATTAGAAAGTATTAAATATGTTAGTTTGTACAAGACGTGGCGAAATCAATTTTGAAATTAAAATATTACGAGAAAGCCGGTTGAGAGTTTGATTCCTTCGAACGCGGTAATATGTGGCGGGGATTACGAGACCACGGTGCCATCAGTTCGTCAATCGGTCGACTTATAAGCGAGATGCACTCGTTGAAACTTTTGCATTTGGAACGAGCAAAAACACACGATGATGTCATTGTGTGCTACCAATTTCGAACGATTGTATCTGGCTTATTTATCAACCGATTGACGAACGGCTAGCACCTGTGGTTTCGCGATTTTTCGCTTTATTTTACCGCCTTCACAGAGAATAAACACGACAAGCTTGTTTGTAATAACGTTTTTAAATTTTACAAAATCACTATTGTTAGTTTTTAAAATACCTTGAAAATTTATATGTTATCATTTCGCTTCGTATCAGCTATTTATGGTGCTTTTTCTATCCTACATTCGTTCCCTGTGTAGAGCATATGGATTCCGCAAACTGCCCCCCCAGCCGAGCGATTCCTCGCCACTCTCAAAGTTGTCACGCCCTGTAGTTCTGGGGTAAACTGCCGACATACCGGCCAAGGCTGGAGGGGGACGTTCGTAGTGATAACTTCACGAACTAAGAATTTGCAAAACGAAAATTGTTTGAAAAATGAGCTTTATTGCATAACGCTATAGTGCTCATATTCGGATCCAAATTTTTTTCTCAATTATCTCGCTGTGATTTTGATTTTTTAATGTAACGCAAAATTTTCCGTGAACGCAAAAAAATAAAACGAAAAATCACAAAACCACCGGTGCCATCTGTTCGTCAATCGGTTGATAAATAAGCAAGATACAATCATTTAAAGTTTGATTTTTGTGAAGATTGCAAAATCCAATCTTTACGTGATCGTAGCTCCCTTATTAATTATCCGATTGACGAACGGATAGCGCCGGTGTTCTTGTGATTTTTCGTCGTATTTTTCTGCATTCACAGAATTTTTCGCTGCGAGTCTGTTAACCCTACGTCCGAGATCCGCATGCGAGTTTGTAAGGATGGCAATACTGAAAATGCAATAATGTTTGACGATAATCATCTCGTAGCAAACACTTTGTGCAAATTTTTTACCCTTGTTTTATATATAAATTCTTGTATTTTTCAAATTGTTGAAATTAAATAGATTAGTTTGGAATATTTTGCACTGTGATGTTTTTTTTTTTATCACCGTTTGATGTTTTTTTTAATAGCATTAAGTTTTCATTCAATATTACAATATTGTTTCTATAAATTTTTTAATATGTGTTATTAAATAATGATTAGTGAATGTCGCAGGGACGATTTAAAAATGTCGCATGCGAGTGTGTTTCAAAGAGTCGCACAGGCAATTTCAAGAAGTCGCACGGAACGCATTTTTGTTATACTGTGTATCTTTACATTCTACCGGGTTGCATTACAGTTTTTACACTGATACGGCTTACATGCGAGTTTAACTTTACAAAAAAAAATCTTATCAAGTGATATTAATTTTTTTTATTTTCTTAATTAAATTTCTTCTTTCTTGACGTCATTCTAATGTTATATGTAATATTTTATATGGTAACTCCTCCGAAAGCAATACTTAAGACTTGCGTAATCTATTAAGAGTTTTATTTTTATCTTTAAACAATAAAAAATTTATATTCTATGTAAATCATTTTTAGGGCGTTTTATATTGTATTAATGTTTGTAAAAAAATTGTCAAATTCTTAACGTGTATTAATTTTTTTTTTAAATGAAGCCATTAGGAGTCCGAAATCTCCGTCTTTCACTAAGGCTCATAATCGCTCAAACTTATTTGCATGGGAATGTGTGGGACAAAAGACGATGCTAATCAGTTTTAAGCGATTATGAACCTTATTCAATATGAAGATTTGTAACCTCGCTTCTAACGGTCTCGTATGGGAGTTTATTTACTCTGAATGCAATATTCCATAACTATCCGCTCCCTGTGTGGAGCGTATGGATTACACAAACTGCCCAAGCGAGATGCCTCGTAAAATAACGGAGTGTGGTTAGAGCTCTCGGGAGGCATGCGTGGTATATAGTAGATACCAAGGGTTGCTGCGTCCGTTGCCTCACTTCCCTGTTCCCTAAATTCGGGCGATTTAGATTCTGTAATTTACTATCTTTTCTCCAACTTGGAGGCACTTACTTTTTTATCTCTCACCCAACAGTGCATAGGGCACTGCGTTGGTACGCCGAGTTGAATATAATGCATTCAAAGAAATCCTAATTAGCAGAACTTCTGTTAATTTTTTCAAAGTATTTTTTAATACCTATATATTTTAATGATAAATGTAAACGAAAAAAAATAATTAAGTGTACGGAATTCAATATGACAGCATTTTTCACGTGTTTTATGTTTTTTTTAATTTTTAATTCCGAACTCGCATGTTCAATTTCAAAAACTCGCACGCGTTGCAATCATAAATATTATTACAATTATTCGCATTTTAATTAGTATTCTTGGACGGTTTACGGAATCCAGTCAATTTTACTGCAGTAAATTTTTTTTTAAATTAATCTATTTTGTAAATATGAACCAAGCGCATTGTAGCAGCAAGACAAATCAATATCTAGTCACTTTTGATTATTTTTCCTTCTTTTTCCGTCAGCTTATTAGCGCGTGATGGTGCATAGGGCACTGCATTGATTCACCAAGTGCGTTGTTATTTCATTTTTGACACAAATGGCACTTAAGTATCCGGAATAATTTTAAAAAACATTGAAAATAATGTCAATTGACTAATATCAGCTAAATACTGCAATTTCTTGAATTTCGAGAACTTTCAATAATTCGCATGTCGTGTCAAATCATTTTACTAACTCGCATATTCGAAAAGTGCTGTCGGTTCGAATATTTTTTAGCGTCGCCTTGTACGAGTAGGAATTTGAAAAAAATCCTTTTTCTAAACGCACTATTTTTTATTCTGTAATATCGCGACGATTTGGCCCATGCGAGTCGTGACAGAATCCGCACATGCGAGATTCGAATTTATTTTTGCCAGTTTTTGAATTTCACGACTCGCATGCGTCGAACGTGCAAAATAGTATGTTTTCCATAGAAATGTGATGTATTTTGAAGTGAAATAACATATATATGAATATTGAATGTCCAAACCAAACGTTGGAAACTTTGCGAAATAAGCAGCGACGCCGTTGAAAATTGTGTAAAATTAAAAATTGTGTATAAATTGTTTTAAATTCGACCGTCGCTGCTTGTGAAGCAAAGTTTTATATATAAATAGATGAACGCATTATTGTTCTTACTAAATTAGTATGTAAACTAAATAAAAGGCTTTTTAAAGTATATTTTATTTTGACTTAATCCATACTATGTCTGCCCCCTGCACGAGATGTATCAGCTGAATCCCAACACCAACCTACGGGGCCACAACTGGAAGCTCTATCCTCCCCAGTTCCACATCAACCCCGAGGGAAACTTCCTTCCCAGACACATATATGGAACCTACTTTCCTTCATCCGCACCCAATGGTGCATAGGGCACTGCATTGGTACACCTTGTGCTGTGCACCTCGACCATTATCTTAATCTTTCCATCTAGCTTAAATATCCAGAACCCATTTGCACCACAATACTACTTTCTTGTGTGGATCGTTTCAAAAGCAGTACTTTAAGGTTTAAATAAAACACTAGCATAATAAACAATATTTATTTTCTGATAATTTACAAATATCCTTTTCTCTATCTGTCACGCCTTTCTGGATGTATATATGTCACACATACATGCGAAGCCTCAATAAAAACGCCACAACTTATCACTATAACTTTAAGCCCCACGTTGGGCGCCACTGGGCTCAAAATTTTCTGTGAATGCACAAAAATAAAACAAAAAATCACAAGAACATCGGTGCAATCCGTTCGTAAATCGGATAATTAATAACAGAGATACGATTATTTTTTATGATAGGCGATCGGTGACGTCACCTATAAATGATTGTATCTCGCTTATTAATTATCCGATTTACGAACGGATTGCACTATTGGCTTTGGGATTATTCGCTTTATTTTTCTGCATTCACAAGCCACAGACACTTTCCGGCCGAGTTAAGCAGGCTACTCGATGCCCTAACATGAAGTTTACCTGGGAAGGAATATGGAACCTCAAGGTTATTTTAAAATTTGAAACGATCACTTTCGGCCCCACGTTGGGCGCCATTGTGACGCGGACATCGCTATTCGCAGTAGTCACTTTCTCAGGCTGGGCTTGGCGTGCCCCTCGGTGATCTCCCAGGGCAGCTTGTGGGAGGCGAGCGTGTAGCGCTTCGCCTTGGCGACCTTGCGCGTGTGGGGGGCCGACACGGGGGCCAGCCCTCGCCGCTGCAGCGACACAAAGTGCTCCGTGAGACCGCCGCCTGGTGACACATAGACAAACATATCAACAACGCTTCTTTATTATTATTATAATGATAACCAACTTGTTCTTGTGCTTAAATATTCAGAACCTATTTTCCAACACTTGCACCACACAAACCACAATACAAGTTACAGTTACCTTTGGGCACGAGATTCCGCAGGTTCCCGCTGAGCTCCCCCGGCTCCGTGAACTCGGGGGCGGGCTCCCTGTAGCCCTGCGCCTTGATGCGGGGGGCTGGCGGGTGCTCCGCCCTCTTCTTGATCCTCGCCGCCCGCTGGACCGCCTGCTTCTCCTCGGTCGCCTTCACGGACTTCTGCAGAAACCGGAGCCTATCGAAAGAAATATCGTTAATTTCTAAAGTCTGTTTGGATAAAGGGATTCTCAAGACTATCATTACCCTACTGCTGTTAATTTGGGCCGACTTTGGTTGGTTTGAGTGATGGAAACAACGGCAATTTTAATACATAAGCCGAGACAGTGGTAGGGGCAATGAAAGCATTTGAGGCATATAACAACAAAGGCGGAAGTGTCCACCTGCAGTCGAAAATGAGTTAAATATGCAGTTTTGTTTGGAAAGTTATGTATTTTCTCTATAGAATATTTGTTTGACAAAAAAACAGCATTCATTCATTCATTATACCATATCCGCTCCCTATGTGGAGCATATGGAATCCACAAACTGCCTCCAGGCCAAGCGATCGGCCGCCAGCTCCCGCGCATCTTCCCAAGTCAAGTCCTCGTCCCGCAGCTCTGACACAAACTGCCGACGAATTGTCAACAGTGGACGACCGGGACGCCGAGAACCTGATGCCTTGTAAAATAGGCAAGCATGGTTAAGGCTCTCGGGAGGCATACGTAGTATATGGCCTAGCCAGCTGAAACGCCTTCGCCGGATGACAGTAGATACCAAGGGTTGCTGTGTCCGTTGCCTCACCTCTGTGTTCCTTACAAAGTCAAACCACCGCACACCTAAAATTCTTCTAAGACACCTATTCTCAAAACTTACTATTCTGCTGAATATGAATATAGAATGAAATTCTTCTAAAAAACAGCATTAATCCATTTAATTTTAGATTAAAAGTTTTGTTGTTGAAACAAAACGGCAGTGTCCAATACAAAAACGGGAGAATTGCAAAACTAAACAAATGTTTTTTTCGAGATTGCCAACAATTGAAGAAAGTGGACAATTCCGCCTTTGTTGTTATATGCCTCATTGGTTCGCGTACATAACGTAAATTCATCCGTATTTTGATCACACTAACAATCTTAAAATCGCAGTTTAGCTTGTTGAAAATATACTCAATAGTCTTTAAAACAGTCTAGGGAAAGGGTGGGGTTTCCATTAATCAAATCACCAGCCCTAAGTGGCAGTTAGACCCTTCTTACTTGTACACGTCGGCTATCTTCTTCTTCTCCTTGGCGAGCTCGCGGGCCGCAGCCCTGGCCTGCCGCCCCTCGCGGATGTGGCGCTTCTTGCGGAGGTCCCTCTTGCGGTTCCGGGCGGGCGGGTTGACCGCGCGGTACTCCTCCCCGTCCGAGGAGACGACCTCCGACGCCTCGGGGAGCCCCTGCCGCAGCTCGGCCAAGTCCTCTTCCTGGGAATTTATTAATTAATCAATTAATAGGGTTCTTCCCGATAGCATGAATATCCTTGAAAACGTTATAAATATCGACGCCTCCTACGTATAATATCGTAACCGACAAATCGTTGATTTTGAGTTTTTGGTGGATTTCGTCTGTATTTAACTATATCTTTAATTCTACCAAAACATAAAAATTATTTTGTCAATAATAAGGGCTTTTTTGGGGCGTATTTTGTCGTATCTACAACCAATGCATATGAACGAAAATATTTTCAAATGCTCCTCCTGTAAAATCGCATTTTGTGGGGTTACGATATTATATACGTAGGAGGCGTCGATATTTAAAGCATATTTTTACAATTCCAACGATATAAAACACAATGATCAAAAATTTTGTTTTCATTTATAAATTTATGCTTTAAAAACACGAAAATACGAATGATTTTTAACGCCCGTTATTGGTTAATGACGTCATACCCGTCTATCGTGAAAGTCGTGAAATTCATTCCGCAGTGAGCGCCTATATTGCTGTGACGTCACACCGCATGCGTGCCAAATGGAGGATTTTGTGAGCGATTTGAAAAAGAGCTATTTCAAACGGCGCTAAAAAATTCATATGACAGCGTAAAAATTTAAAAAATTCCCTTGATATTGTAATTTTTCAATCAATTTTTTTAAATCAAACATAAAAAATTGGGAAGAACCCAATTTCATGTGTGTGTATAAATTTTTAAATGGATTTATCCGTAAATATATATAAGACAATATGGTTTCTCTGAAAAACAAAGAAATGATATTAAAAGTCTTTAACTATAATTATTAATCAACCTTTTTTCACTAACTACACTATTATTCCATCTCTATGGTAACAACAGATTACAGCTCACTGCTTTACCAACCAACCATGGTAAAGCAGGGGGCCCTCGCTGGAGGGGGTACACTTCCATCTGTTGGTAAAGCAGTGGCCCTGCACTTAATCCACAACCCACTCCACAGGTGGCGCTGAAGAAACTATTTCTTTACATATATAAAGTAGAATTCACCATTTTCTGTTTGGCCGTGACTCTCCTGAACATGGCCGAGGTGACCCTGACCAGATGCTGCTCCTCCTTGATGACCTTCAGCTCCTGGGAGACCGCCTCCTGCAGCAGATCCTGGTGGTCCTGGGAAAGACAACAGCTACATAAATAAAATAAAAAGATATACAATAAAAACACATATACATTAAAAAAATAAACAAAAATCCCACCAAGGCATAGCCTGTTTGTGGGTATACTGAGAAAGTCAAGCAGTATGCACGTGGCAAAAGAGAAAAATAAAGTCATGTAAAAATGGAAAAAATAACAGATAATGTAAACAAGATAGTTTAAAAAAAAAGAATACAAGATATTGGTATCTTTATACCGGAAGAAGAAGAGGGGAAATAATTATAATATATAAAATAAAAAATGACGTAGATTATGTTATAGTTATGGTCTTTATAGTAAGAATGATTCTACCTTTACACTATGTATCCAACTTTGTGTTCATTTTTTAAAAGATGAAAAATTAGGAAAATTTGACAATGCCATTTTATTGTCAGTTAAAAAAGAATGAATTAAACTGGGGGCAATAGAATGTGCATGTCTCTGAGCAAGTCGGGATTTACAATATGGGATTTCTAGCACTCGGATTCTTCTTTGACTAGACCTATTTGAGCTTCTAGCAAAAAAGTTTTGGTGCCTAAATACATAATTTAAACATTGCAATAAATATATTCGTCTAATATCCATTAGATTTGGTTCCTGAAACAATTGGAGGGAGGGGAAGGTTCTCTCTTTGTGGAGCATTATTTTGATAATTAATTTTTGAGACAATTTTTGAACATGGTTTAATAACATAACATTACTGGAGACCACAATAGTGAAATATTTTTGAATTTGATTTAATACACGGTCTTGAGATGTCTGCCCGACGTTCTTATAGCAGGGGAGAAACAGCTTAGAACATTCCGGATAACGCCACATTGAAATTTCCAATATGTTCAATGCCAATCTAGTGCCTTACATACAGGGTGTAACAAAACTCGATGTACAAGCGGGAATCCAGTGAATCTACATAATGTTTGGAGTCGATTTTGTAGAAGAATTTTTTTTGATTTGACCCATTGTTTTCGAGAAAATTGAGTACGAAGTTGATTTTTTTTTTCAATTTTTTTTGCAAATGCTATCAAATACCGTATATTTAGACAAAATTAATACTATCCATGTAGAAAACAAAATTAAAAAACCGCGTTTTAATAAGAATTTATGCAATTTTACTTAATCTGTCATGGTTTGGCCTATATTGATACTCTCTGGTGATAGGTGGTTCAAATTCCTTTCAAAATTTATTGCCTACCATTATTTATTTATTTATTTTCCAAATCCAATGTTGTAATTTTTCAATCAATTTTTTGAAGTAAAAAATCGGAAAGAACCCCATTCGCCGGCAGTTTGCGTCAGAGCCGCGGGACGTGGACCCGGCCCGGGAGGATGCGCGGGAGCTGGCCACGCTCCGTGAGGAGTTGGCAGACGGCTTACCTTGTAGTTGGGGTTGTAGCTGGCGCCCGGGTGCGGCGGCACGACGGGGCGCGCGCGGGGGGCGGAGCGCGAGGGGCGCGGGGGGGGCGCACGCGCGGCGCGTTGCAGTCCCGCGTGTCGCGCGTCAGCCACTCGGCGGGCGGCGCCGGGGCCTCGGGGGTCACCGCTGTAACGGAACAAATACTACATTTTTCATTCATTTTACATTAAGGAAAGATGATCAGTATTACAATCAAATATGCATGAGTAGAACAATAGGTGGTGAAGGGACATAAAACGAAGTATCTAGAACTAGTAGATTGCTTAGTGGGGTAGTCTTACATCATTGGAAGAGGGGATTTAATTTCAACTTACAAGATAGTAAATGATTACTAGGACTGCCCCCTGCACGAGATGTATCAGCTGAATCCCAACACCAACCTACGGGGCCACAACTGGAAGCTCTATCCTCCCCAGTTCCACCTCAACCCCAAGGGAAACTTCCTTCCAGTAGGGTGGAACAAGTTGGCAGGCCTAGTTGTCCACTCCACTACGGTCAGTAGATGCAGAAGGCAGACAAGAAGCAGTACACAAGATATAGGGAAACTTCCTTCCCGGTAGGGTGGAACAAGTTGGCAGGCTAGTTGTCCACTCCACTACGGTCAGTAGATGCAGAAGGCAGACAAGAAGCAGTACACAAGATATAGGGAAACTTCCTTCCCAGTAGGGTGGAACAAGTTGGCAGGCCTAGTTGTCCACTCCACTACGGTCAGTAGATGCAGAAGGCAGACAAGAAGCAGTACACAAGATATAGGGAAACTTCCTTCCCAGTAGGGTGGAACAAGTTGGCAGGCCTAGTTGTCCACTCCACTACGGTCAGTAGATGCAGAAGGCAGACAAGAAGCAGTACACAAGATATAGGGAAACTTCCTTCCCAGTAGGGTGGAACAAGTTGGCAGGCCTAGTTGTCCACTCCACTACGGTCAGTAGATGCAGAAGGCAGACAAGAAGCAGTACACAAGATATAGGGAAAGAACAAGTTGGCAGGCCTAGTTGTCCACTCCACTACGGTCAGTAGATGCAGAAGGCAGACAAGAAGCAGTACACAAGATATAGGCTGCCATACCACCAACCTGCCAACCTGCCTATAATAATAACACATGTATATTGAACCTTCCGTTCCCCACAGATCCTTGGTAATGTTGGTCCGACAGTTCTGGACATCGCTCTTCCTCGTCCTGTCCAGCGCCCTATTCCTCTGCGCCATCTCCAGCTTCTTCCTGTATATTCCCTTCCGCATCTTCTTTTCCTCGGTCCTCTTGCTCAGCGTCACGGGACGAACGTGGTTCCGCTTTCCGCTCGGATCGCCGACCTGACAAAAAAACATACTAAAAATTTAAAAAACCAATATTATTGATGTCCCAACAGAGACAGAGAAACTCTGGAAACGAATGTGGATTATCTAGGCGTTTCCGGGGCTTATCCAGTAATTTATCTACAAGTATTTGTACACATTCAAAATGTTCTTGAAAAGATTTACTGTTTAAAATATAAGGCAAATTGGAGAGACATCTTCAGGCGTCTTCTAGTAAATAATTAAGTTCGGATGAGCCTTACCTACACCAATAAAGATTGATTGCCTAAAATGCTTAACAATCTTCTCAACAGATGTCACCAGTGAGAAATTCACTTGTAATTAATATTACGCACGCGAGTTCAATATATACAAGTTTCAAAATTTTTTCATTTATATGGTTATCAGATGATGGGCGGAATGGGGAATGTTGTAATACATCAAGTGGCCACTTAACCCAGCCAATGACAGGTGTAAACGCCTAGATAATCCACATTCGTTCCCAGAGTTTCTCTGTCTCTGTTGGGATATGAATAATATCTGATATTAGCCCAGCATGGGTATAATCCAGTAATTTGTCTACAAGTATTTGTATACGTTTAAAATGTTGTTGTTAAAAAATTAAAAACAATTTAAATATTGTTTCATACTATTGTTACTAATATTTTCCCTCATCCGCACCCAATGGTGCATAGGGCACTGCATCAGTACACCAATCGCAGTGTACCTTGATCATTTGAATACATGAATTAGGTAAAAAATTACCGACAATTCTTATATGTATAAAATATTTTCAGTGTAAAAAGGTTTGATTGAAGATTAGCAAAAGTGCCAGTGTTATATTTAGATTATTTACGGATATATTAATTATTTAGTGAGATTTTGCAATGCGGGGTACATCATCGCAAGGCGGGGGTTAATAAATAAAGCAATTTAAATTCGACCTGTGGTAAGACTATGTATGATAGGTGCACTTATGTCGAAATTAGAGCAGAGTGCAAGGCTGAGATAAGCATTATCCACTAAATCAGCGTTTCCCAACCTTTTTCAGTCGCGGACCCCTAGGAAATCAAGCACAATTTTCAAGGATCCCCTTAGTAAAAAAAACAGCAATAAATTTTGGGACCATTTACTTTATAATAGTACCTACTACAAATTAAAAAATAATAAAAATACGTTAATAATTAACGCACAACAGCAACACCAACACGGTTAATAGGGTCTTATCTTAACATTTATTCGCTAATACAAAAATATCCTGACCAGACTCTATTAATGTGAAGGTTGGTGTTGCTTTTTTGAAACTAAATTAGTAATGTTTGGGTTGATGTTACTACTCAGTTTTAGTCTCAGATCGGATTCTACTTGCAATTTATTTCTGTATTTTTTTTTAGTGTAAACAAGTTGTCAAATGGTCCAGAGATGTGACTGCGGACCCCCATTTATATATTCGGACCACAGGTTGGGAAACACTGCACTAAATTAACCTTTTACGATGGTTTGGTCATGTGGAGCAAACGAGTGATGAAAGAACGGCTAAAATAAGTTTAAATGCAAGTGTGCCTGGATGTAGAAGTCGAGGAAGGCCGAGAAAGACACGGCATGATCAAGTAACACAAGAAGTCGGAATAATCGACGTGCGTTCACGAGAAGATGTACAAATGTGAAGGAAGCGAGAGAAGTGTGCCAGGACAGAGTGGTGTGGCGTTGGCGTTCTATCCTCTCTGCCTACCCCTGGCGTGATGATTAGTTGGTTAGTTAGTTAATTTGAAAGATAAAACTATTTAGTCACCTTTGATGTGTTGACTAGAGCCTGTAGACATCTTGGCAACTCTGTCTGGGCGAGTATCTTCCTTTGTCTGGCTGTCAGATTCCCGGCGGTCTTGTCTCTGGCTTTAACACTCTTTCCAGAAGGTTCCGTGTCTATATGGAATAGCTCCGAGTCGGGCTTCTCCGCGAACGGAGTTCTGAAATTAAAAAAACAAATTCATTTATTAGAAATCTAAAATTGAAATCTATAGTGGCAAATAAGAACTTATCGAGTTCTGGTACCAACCCTTATGTATGGTAGTGAAACGTGGTGTTGGAAAAAGAAGGATGAATGAATCTGTCTCCATTTACTATAATATTACATACGGTCTTTCGATAATTTCAGTTCATTTCATTAATATGAATATTTCTAAATCAATATTTTCTAATCAAATATTTTCTAAATTATTCTAATCAATTTTCATGGGTTTAAGTCTGTAGTATCTAATAAGTGCTTATCAAAAGAGGCTAAATTGGCAGTGCATAATGGAGTTCTGATACCAACCCTTATGTATGGAAGCGAAGCGTGGTGTTGTAAAAAGATGGATGAAAGTAGAATGCTGTTGAAATGCGATCTATGTGTGTTAAGGCTATGTATGATAGGTGTACAAATGTCCAAATTAGAGCAGAGTGCGCGGCTGAGATAAGCATTATCTACAAAATTAACCTTTTACGATGGTTCGGTCATTTGGAGCGAATGAGTGATGAAAGAACGGCTAAAAGAAGTTTAAATGCGAGTGTGCCTGGATGTAGAAGCCGAGGAAGGCCGAGAAAGACAAGACATGACATGACCAAGTACTTGAAAGTGGTCATGTGAAAAGTCGGAATAATGTGCATGAGAAGATGTATGAATGTAGAGGAAGCAAAGGAAGTCTATCAGGACAGAGTGGTATGGCGTTCTATTCTCTCTGCTTACCCCTACGGTGAATTGGAGTGATGGTTAGTTAGATAGTTAGTTAGTTAGAAATCTGAAATTCACAGTCTGCTGTTTTGGGCCCAGGTTGGGTTAGGTTAGGCATTACAATTCTGCATTAGAATGGCATTCACAAGACATTTAGTCGGTATTTTCAGTGCGGGGAAAATTTAACCTCAAACGTTTGAGAGAATCTCACCCTAAGCGTTCCTCTAGCCTCTTGTCTTCGAGAAAATCTTCCACGTCTTGAATGTCGACATTTTTCCTCCAGGATATTTTATTCTTTTTGGAAACATGTCGCCTTTTCTTCGTGGTTTCGTCGCTTTTAGAAGAAACCATGTTTTCTGACACTCCGCGGCACGTGTGACAAGATTAATCAAATGTCAAAATAAAAGTATTGCCATAGTTAGAAATTTAAATAACTCCAAAAGGGAAAAATACACAGATTTGTAGTACTTACCTTATTTATTTATTTGATTGTTTTAACGCCCAAAGGGCTTTTATTATATTATTTTACTATTTTATTTGATTATATTATTAAACTATTTTGGTTTCTTATCCGACCCAACGATGCTTAGGGCACTGCCTTCTTATTACACACAATTTATTATTTTATTGTGGATTTTCCAGTTTATTGTGCTTATTTTTTTTCATTTCGTAGATAGTGGTAGCGCATTTAGCTACCGCACATGAGATCGCGGGTTCGATAATATGATTTATACATATTATGTAATATCATATTAATTTTTCATGTGTGTGATACCTTGCACTGGTACTGAGGCGTGTGACTGATCATTTATCCTTCGGTTTTAGTAGAGATCCGCAATCAGCGCACAAAATTTGGGGGGAGCGCGCTTTTGCCCTGAGCGGGGCCCTGTGGCTTGGAATGCTCTCTCACCAGAGGTCCGCTACTGTGAGAGTGAAGTGATGTTTCGAAAGAAAATTATTAAGATCCATTTGTTCTCTAAATCTTTTGATTAATTTTGATAATTGTATTTTCTACTCAAGGAGTGAGTTTCATTCACTTTAAATTTTCCGAGCTGTTAAATTCAATATTTTAAGCGCCCTTGAGGTATGTTTATACGAAAACGGCGCTATATCAATTATCTATAATAATAATGTATTAAAAAACTTTTGGTTGTCTGTAAAGTCAGTTTACGGACGATAATTTTACGTGATTTTGTTTTTATTTTTTTTTAAATTTAATTTTGTTTACGGACTTAAGTCCATTTCAAGTCACGTCATAAGAAAACATTTATGAAAAATAGCATCCTTTTATGAATTGAATTATTATTACTGAATTATCATTATTTTGTATAATACAAAGCAGGAGTAAGTTGAAAATTACAATGTTTTCCATAAATTATCATTTTTTGCACTCGTTAATTTCACTTTCACTTTGTAGCTTGTGTGCTGCTGCTGTCTCCCTTCTACTCAGCCAATGGAATGGAAGAGAGATAGATGCGTCACAAACCGAACGCTTAGGCCGATCGTGCCTCTCTATCGCTTGTTCCGCGATCTCGCTTGCACACTCGGCTCAGGCAGAAGATGAACGTGACAATGAGTTATGCTTTTTTGTGTGTGCAGCCAGCGTTCATCGATTTGTTAGACGTTATCACGTCAAAATGATCATGATGACACTTGGTGTGCCGATGCAGTGCGCTATGCACGATTGAGTGGGAAAATTTAAACAATCGCTGCCTAGTTCTTGAATGTTCAATCAACCACTTTTATCGAAATTGAGTTATGAATGCCAAAATATTCATTAGCCCATTACGCACATATGTAGCTGAAGAAAAATAAAAAATTTCCTTTTCCAAATGCTATTTTTAGCATTTCTTTAAAGTCAATCTCCACTTACTGAATAATGTTTCAGTTCCATATGTTCAATCTACTGGATATTGAACTTTCAGGCACTCAATGTTATGAAAGTATTCCTTTCAAAAAGTTCATACATATGTGTACAATATCCGTCGTACGTTGAGGGCCTGAATGTTCAATATGCAGTTTCAACCAATCAGGATTCAGCAATCCGAGCTGAGGGGGCGTGCTGTTTTTTTTGTTGTTTTCTAACGCCAGTCTCCGGTCACCAGTGATTAAAATTACTTTACTAAAAAGACATTTTACTGCATAATTTACTATTTAAAATTACTTGAAAATGGCTTCACCGACTCCAGAATCTATCTACATAAGACCAGCAGCACAAATAGCAAGAAAAGTTTAAAATTGTCATATTTATAAGCTTTTCCACATTTTTTAACATCAATATTTGAACTTGATAATCTCATGAACAGGGTGCTCTATTTATTTCTTATAAGTGAATTAATTTCTTTTACAATTTTTTTGTTGATCAATAAATAGTAGTTAAACTACTACTACCACTACTTTCCTTTACCCGCACCCAATGGTGCATAGGGCACTGCATTGGTACACCAAGGTGGTAATAAAATAAAATATTTTTGCTGATTATAAAAAAATACTTATATACTCGTATGTAATACGTTTGAGAATAGACTAACTACTAACTAACTAACTAACCATCACGTCATTTTCCCGTAGGGGTAAGCAGAGAGAATAGAATGCCAAACCACTATGTCCTGACACACTTCCTTCGCTTCCTCTAAATTCATACATTTTCTCATTCACACACGCCAATTATTCCGACTTTTCACATGTCCACTTTCAAGTACCTACTTGTCGTACTTTGATCATGCCATGTCGTTCTCTCGGCCTTCCTCGGCTTCTAAATCCAGGTACACCTAATTGCATTATTACTTCTTTTAGCCATTATTTTATCACTCATTCGCTCCACATGACCAAACCATTGCAAAAGCCCTTTCTTTATTTGTCGATAGGTAATGCTTATCTCAGCCTTGCAGTCTGCTCTAATATCGACATTTGTACACCTATCACACATAATACATAGTCTTACCTCACATTCGCTTGAGAGATCGCATTTCAACAGCATTTCAGTCTACTTTCGTCCTTTTTCCAACACCACGCTTCACTGCAATACCTACATAAGGGTTGGTACTAGAACTCCCTTATGTTAATAGCACCTACCTAATTTTTAAGTGTTAGACTTGGAGATTATTATTATGACTTTATTATTAAATTAATAATTATCACTATTTAATTAATAAAAATTATTGTTCGCGTATATTTTTCAAGTCGTAGGTATTCATAGGCTAGTCGGCTAGTGCAATTTAATCAACTTTATGGACAACCTAAATTATTCCAGTATTTAAAATATTAACGCCCAAAGGGCTTTTATTATATTATTTTACTATTTTATTTGATTATATTATTAAACTATTTTGGTTTCTTATCCGACCCAACGATGCTTAGGGCACTGCCTTCTTATTACACACAATTTATTATTTTATTGTGGATTTTCCAGTTTATTGTGCTTATTTTTTTTCATTTCGTAGATAGTGGTAGCGCATTTAGCTACCGCACATGAGATCGCGGGTTCGATAATATGATTTATACATATTATGTAATATCATATTAATTTTTCATGTGTGTGATACCTTGCACTGGTACTGAGGCGTGTGACTGATCATTTATCCTTCGGTTTTAGTAGAGATCCGCAATCAGCGCACAAAATTTGGGGGGAGCGCGCTTTTGCCCTGAGCGGGGCCCTGTGGCTTGGAATGCTCTCTCACCAGAGGTTTGATAATTGTATTTTCTACTCAAGGAGTGAGTTTCATTCACTTTAAATTTTCCGAGCTGTTAAATTCAATATTTTAAGCGCCCTTGAGGTATGTTTATACGAAAACGCGCGCTATATCAATTATCTATAATAATAATGTATTAAAAAACTTTTGGTTGTCTGTAAAGTCAGTTTACGGACGATAATTTTACGTGATTTTGTTTTTATTTTTTTTTAAATTTAATTTTGTTTACGGACTTAAGTCCATTTCAAGTCACGTCATAAGAAAACATTTATGAAAAATAGCATCCTTTTATGAATTGAATTATTATTACTGAATTATCATTATTTTGTATAATACAAAGCAGGAGTAAGTTGAAAATTACAATGTTTTCCATAAATTATCATTTTTTGCACTCGTTAATTTCACTTTCAGAAAAATAAAAATTTCCTTTTCCAAATGCTATTTTTAGCATTTCTTTTAAAGTCAATCTCCACTTACTGAATAATGTTTCAGTCCCATATGTTCAATCTACTGGATATTGAACTTTCAGGCACTCAATGTTATGAAAGTATTCCTTTCAAAAAGTTCATACATATGTGTACAATATCCCGTCGTACGTTGAGGGCCTGAATGTTCAATATGCAGTTTCAACCAATCAGGATTCAGCAATCCGAGCTGAGGGGGCGTGCTGTTTTTTTTTTGTTGTTTTCTAACGCCAGTCTCCGGTCACCAGTGATTAAAATTACTTTACTAAAAAGACGTTTTACTGCATAATTTACTATTTAAAATTACTTGAAAATGGCTTCACCGACTCCAGAATCTATCTACATAAGACCAGCAGCACAAATAGCAAGAAAAGTTTAAAATTGTCATATTTTATAAGCTTTTCCACATTTTTTAACATCAATATTTGAACTTGATAATCTCATGAACAGGGTGCTCTATTTATTTCTTATAAGTGAATTAATTTCTTTTACAATTTTTTTGTTGATCAATAAATAGTAGTTAAAAACTACTACTACTACTACTTTCCTTTACCCGCACCCAATGGTGCATAGGGCACTGCATTGGTACACCAAGGTGGTAATAAAATAAAATATTTTTGCTGATTATAAAAAATACTTATATATATGTAATACGTTTGAGAATAGACTAACTACTAACTAACTAACTAACCATCACGTCATTTCCCCGTAGGGGTAAGCAGAGAGAATAGAATGCCAAACCACTATGTCCTGACACACTTCCTTCGCTTCCTCTAAATTCATACATTTTCTCATTCACACACGCCAATTATTCCGACTTTTCACATGTCCACTTTCAAGTACCTACTTGTCGTACTTGATCATGCCATGTCTTTCTCGGCCTTCCTCGGCTTCTAAATCCAGGTACACCTAATTGCATTATTACTTCTTTTAGCCATTATTTTATCACTCATTCGCTCCACATGACCAAACCATTGCAAAAGCCCTTTCTTTATTTGTCGATAGGTAATGCTTATCTCAGCCTTGCAGTCTGCTCTAATTTCGACATTTGTACACCTATCACACATAATACATAGTCTTACCTCACATTCGCTTGAGAGATCGCATTTCAACAGCATTCAGTCTACTTTCGTCCTTTTTCCAACACCACGCTTCACTGCAATACCTACATAAGGGGTTGGTACTAGAACTCCCTTATGTTAATAGCACCTACCTAATTTTTAAAGAACTACATAATATGTGTTAGACTTGGAGATTATTATTATGACTTTATTATTAAATTAATAATTATCACTATTTAATTAATAAAAATTGTTCGCGTATATTTTTCAAGTCGTAGGTATTCATAGGCTAGTCGGCTAGTGCAATTAAATCAACTTTATGGACAACCTAAATTATTCCAGTATTTAAAATAAATACATTTTATGAAAAATTATATAATAAAAGAATATGTTTTTATTCAAAATAATTCCAGTATTCCTCAATATTATTATATTTTGCACATAAAATAGTTTAATTGTGAAATCAAGTTTTCCTTGTCCGCGCTTGTGCATTAACTATTAAATTATTTTTTTTTAGTTTTGGTAAAATTAAACAAATATAACATCCATTTCTAAAAAAAATCTTAAGACATCTTAAAGACAAATAAATTTCCTAGCTTTCTACATCTCAAATTACTTAAGAAACAAAAACGTCCAAGTCTTTTGTACAAAAAAAGATAAATCTCTGACCAGGAAATACATTGACATTTACTTCACATCGTTTATAATTATTGTCTAATAGGGATGCCAAACAATAGAGGTAACCCATCTTAGGGAAACAAAGCATTTCGTGTACATCTGGTTCATATGGCTGCCCTTAGAAAGAATATCGTTTTCTCAAATACAACAATGAAATTGTTCAATATTTTGAAGCCTTTTAAATTAAAATTTAGGGGTACCTATTCATTTTTTGAAGCAGTAAACGACTCACTGTCAATTTTGTCATACATTTGATATAATAATCACGGAAACCGGGAGTCGAATCCGAGACGAATCCTTGCCAAAGTAGGTATTTGAATTATTATGTATAATTTATATAGCGCCATTTTCGTATAAATATCTATAACTCAAGGGCGGCAAGAATAATGCATTCATTAATAATTAATAAATCATAATACATAACCGAGACTAGAAATAAAAGGAAACATGATAGAGCGGCAGAAAATGTAAACCAAGAAATTGGAAATAGTTTGAAGATAATGCAATAAATGAATTTAAATAAAAAAATAAATAATATTAAATATTAATCAAATAATTTATGGATCTAAATTAGGGATCGTTATATTATGATTAAATCACGGCTATAAAGGCTGAGGACAAATTTAGGTATTTTTAGTAACGACGATGTAAGAATAATATTTATTGTTTTATGGCATTTTATGACCCTTTCAGGGGTAGGAGATAAAAATACCTACAGCTTAAAAAGAAAAGGCGTTGATCCTCTACAGTAATCGTCTGTAATTGGTGAATGTAAACCAATGACGGACCATCAAATTCTGAGTGGGTAAAATGTTTGCAAATCCCCAAAAAATATGGAGTAATGTACGTAGGTACTTACTTAAACAATAGGTACCTACCTAGGTAAAAGATATTATTTTTTCATTATTTTATTTTAACCACCTCGACAGAGGGCAGGAGGCCAATAACAGAGGGGATTAACATCTTAAACACCCGGGGTTGATAAAAATCAGTTTTGATTTCTGCGTCTTTTGCGAACACGGAACATCCGTTTCGTGCGTCCAACGTCTTTGCCACTACCTACGTTACGGAGGCCGGCTCATATGTAGTATATTATACTGTAAATACCTAATGTTTACAGAAACACTAATCAATAAATTCATTATTTTGGTTGAAAAGAGTAGTTACCTAGGTATTGCAGGTGTGCAAAAATAAAATTATTAGCAGGTATGTTAGTGAAAAACCAATACAACATTGTATAAACGTATTTCCTGGTCCCAGATTACAAGCATATCTACATCGCAGCTGTGACGCGTACGCGTAATTGGTAGTCTCTTTGAAATATACGCGTCACAACTGCGATGTGATTATTATTATTATTATTATTATGGATAATTTATATAGCGCCGTTTTCATATAAATATACCTCAAGGACGCAAGTATAAAGAATATAAATGTGCTTGTAATCTGGGCCCTGATAATCTCACATTAAGTTAATAATTTCGTATTAAATTACGCGTAGTACATATAAAAAATCATTCGCCATTAGGTATTTATCACCTATCCATTCATTCTAATTGGGAGTTTATTGTTTGTTTGTTTATAATTGTTATTTATGAGTCCCAATACATTTAAAAATAATCTGTTTTTATTTGTCAAAAAATTGTATTGTTTATTTATTTAATATGTATTGTAAAACATTTTTTAGATGTGCTTATTTTTAAGTTTAATTATCAGGCACGATTACCTACTTATTTTTATAGTCACTTTTTTTCAGTGAAGTAAAAAATAAACTTTATTTAGCCAAAAAATTCGAGATACCTAGGTACTCAAAATAAAGTACTGATTTTAAAAATATAGTAATAAATTGAAATGATCGATCTGAAAACCACCCTGTACATCAATATTACTACTTTTTGGTTCATTGAACCAAAAGGAACTGAAAGTTGCGGGAGCCGTAATGTTCAATATACAGACGATATGTTCAATATCCAAAAGGACTCATTCATTATTTACTTCCCGTGTTCAATATCCAGCTATTATGTTAAAATACGTTGACACCGTAGTCTTAAACTCCGAAAATATATGCCTAAACGTTTTCTGTGATACATATACACGAAAAAAAATTATCAACATCACGAATCATCCCTAATTGACCTGTAAAAACGAAAAAACGTCTCTTATGGCCATTAATCATTATTACAATATAGCCATAAAAATTCAGCGTCTGTTTTGACAGATGACAGAAGTACCTACAATAATATTATTAAGTAATTTAGTTGTTAGTTCAGTAAATTGAGCGTCCGGTGTGTAAATTTAAACTGATAATATAATGTATATTTTTCAAATAAAGTTCAACCAAAGACGCCATTCCTTTTAAAATGAAGGTAAAGCTAATATTGTAACGTATTACTGTAGATAATCCAAAATACAGCCGGTGTAAAAATACCTACGTCTTATTTTGTTGCCGGCGTGTATTTTTTGTATGGTGATGTGTTTTCTGAGTATGCAGCGAAATAAAGCGAAAAATTACGAAACTTTCAGTGCTGTCCGTTCGTCAATCGATTGAGTAATAAGCGAGATACAATTGATCAAACATTGTTAGATTTCTATACTGTTTGAACGGTCTTTTTTCGGTTAAAATCTACCGATTGACAAACGGTTTCGTAATTATTATCCGCACCCAATGGTGCATAGGGCACTGCATCGGTACACCAGGTGCAGTGTAACAATGATAATAACAAACAAAAAATATTAATATTATGGTAGAATGTTTTTATTTTAGTCATATTTACAAATTGTTTTATAAGTCAAAATATTTACAGAATACAATGGGCTTGTTAAGCAAAATTTTCTGTGAATGCAGAAAAATAAAGCAAAGAATCACAAAGCCATCAGTGCAATCCGTTCGTAAATTTTTCATCAGATATTTTTCAGTTTAAATATTTATCTTTGATGAGCGTGTAAACGTGCGTCTTCCAGAAAAATAATCCTTTTCGTATCAAATCTTCACAGTAAATGGCGTCATAATGAACGTAATACGAATCGTAAGTCTTGGAGTATTGGAAGTCCATATTCGCAACGCAGAGAATCGCGTTTCGCTTCTTCGCGAAATGCATCGCAAGTTGCAACTTGGCGAAATATCGCATGCTAAGGCTCCCCTCTGGGTTCAGATACTTGTTCAAGTAATCTTGGCTGATCGGGCACTTTACTTCGATCACGTAGTCGTCGGATATCGCAGTCGGGGTGACTGCGAATATCGGCAAATCTCGCAGCAGCAGAACTCCCGTCCTGTAAACCGCCTGGTTGATTTGTTTCGTCAGTTTGTGGAGGATCTCGCATTCGATAGCGCTGTTGCGGTAATATTTCTTCGGGTGGATGTACTTCTGAACTAAGATGCACTCGGCGAGCGCTTGCGAGTCGCACTGGCTTGTTGCCACCTCGTAGATCCTGGACGCCGTGATGCGTGCGAGTCTGAGTGACCTCCAGAGGTTAGAGTTGACTTGTCTTGATGTCTCCAACTGCGCCACACGGCAGACATAATCACTCATGCACTTCTGAGCGTAATTGATAAAATCTTCGATTCCAAACGCCTTGCAACTGTTCATTAACCCAAATATCGTAATCTGCTCTAGCGGGTCTTCTAAAATATACTCCTTATAAAATGTGGGATCTTTTTCCATGATTTTCTTACTAGCCCGCGACCTGAAGTCCTTATTTTCAGATTTCCGCTCCGGAATAATTCTATTCTCCAATTTCCAATAATTTTGAACGCTTTCGTGCGTTTCTTCGCTTCTCTCGTGTAGCCAGGTCAAAAATATATCCGGATGGTTGCAATACCCTAAAAAAAACAAAATATTTCATATGTGATACCTTGAACCATTGATTTATTAATGACACTTCAACTCCGCCAAAACCTCCAACTCCGCCAGACGCGTATTCAGTATTTCTTCAACCGCCGGCCGAGTCGGACGTTCAGAAAACATTCCGAAATGCCTTCCTGTGTAGTGAAACCGTGTAAAAACTAACTAACTAACTAACTAACCATCACGCCATTTCCCCGAAGGGGTAGGCAGAGAGGATAGAACGCCAAAACCACTCTGTCCTGGCATACTTCTCTTGCTTCCTCCACATTCATACATCTTCTCAAGCACTTGTTTTACTTGATCATGCCATGCCTTTCTCGGCCTTTCCTCGACTTCTACATCCAGGCACAGTCGGATCATATATTTTTTAAACCGTACGGATAAAATTAACAAAAAAGATGGTGTAACAACTTTCCACATGTAAGTGTTTATTTATATTTGTTTACATAGCCTAAAATAATTATTATTCAAATAAAGTTTTCTTCTTAAATAATAGCCAACAGCCCGTCCACAAGAAAAAAAAGACATTTTAGATGCATGGTAAAATTCATGAACGCTCCTCGTAAGGAACGGGTTAGTATTGTATACTGTTACTGTAACCCTATATTTAGCCCATACCTTTTGCGGTGTGTGAGAGGATGCTTGCCGGCAGTCGAAGGGCTCTGATAGGTCGACTCGTGTAAGTGTATTGAGGTGCGGAATCTTCGCGTCATTACTTTTTCTAAATAATTTACTCTGCAAGGCAGATCTAAGTGTATTATAAATCAATGCTTGAACCGGACAATCTTGCCTTGTGACGTGTAACAGATTATCGAGATTCACAACTGCATTTATGCGTACTTATGAGACAAAACAGTATAGTTTCTTGTCTTGTATAAAGCGAAAACTGTGTGGAATATTGAATTGGCCGCGCGACGTTTGGCTGACATGACAGTTAATGTTTTATTATATAAACGTTTAAGTAGATATTGGTATATTGCATGCTTTTAAAAACGTAAAAAACAAATAACTATTTACATTATTAGCTATATTAACAATTTCCTGTGTGTAAACATACGATAATAACTTACGATTGCGCTTAAAATACACATATTTAGCGTGTCTTTAGACAGACTGTACAGTTTTCTGTCCACAGAAAACTGTAATTTCTTGTTTAAAAAACTCTGTCAAAAGCCACGCTAAATTTGTGTATTTTAAGCGCAATCGTAAGTTATTATCGTATGTTTACACACAGGAAATTGTTAATATAGCTAATAATGTAAATAGTTATCATAAGTTATTATTGTATGTTTGCACACAGGAAATTGTTAATATAGCTAATAATAAAAAAATTGTTATTTGTTTTTTACGTTTTTAAACTAACTAAACTAACTAACCATCACGCCATTTCCCCGTAGGTGTAGGCAGAGAGGATAGAACGCCATACCACTCTGTCCTGACAGACTTCCTTTGCTTCCTCTACATTCATACATCTTCTCATGCACATACGCCGGTTATTTTGACTTTTCACATGTCCACTTTCGACGTACTTGGTAATGCCAGGTTGTCTTTCTCGACCTTCCGCGGCTTCTACATCCAGGGACACTTGCATTTAGACTTCTTTTAACCGTTCTTTCATCACTCATTCGCTCCACATGACCGAACCATCGTAAGAGACCTTAATTTAGTGGATAATGCTTATCTCAGCCTTGCACTCTGCTCTAATTTGGACATTTGTACACCTATCATACATAGTCTTACCACACATAGATCGCATTTCAACAGCATTCAGTCTACTTTCATCCTTGTTTTTCCAACACCACGCTTCACTACCATACATAAGGGTTGGTACCAGAACTCCGTTGTGTACTGTTAATTTACGTTTCTCAAAGCATTCTATATATCAATATCTGCTTAAACGTTTACATAATAAAACATTAACTGTCATGTCAGCGAAACGTCTCGCGGACCATTCAATATTCCACACAGTTTTCCCTTTATACGGGACAGTTTGCAAACTGCACAAGAAACTGTACAGTTTTCTTATAGCAGGAAATGTTGGTTTAGTCCATTATGTCTCACCTTTTTTGCAAGACAGACATTCACAGATGTAAATAGACCCATCAGCTTGGTTATAGTGAAGGCTAACTTCATATGTCCGCATGCGCTGCTCCCCTTGTGCTGATACTAACAGTGCTTTAACACTGTTAACAGAATTCGTTCTCTGAACTTGTACAAAGTTAACAGAGGTCCTTTTATACTCCTTCCTTAACCGTCTGAAAAAAACAAGAAAAATAATTTATAACTAACTACAATTTGACATCTCAACAGAGACGAGAAGTTTGGAGGGGAATATGGATATCTAGGCGTTTACGGGGTTTGCAAACTGTCCCGTATAAAGCGCGACGTTTGGCTGACCAGACAGTTAATGTTTTATTATGTAAACGTTTAAGCAGATATTGATATATAGAATGCTTTGAGAAACGTGAAATTAACAGTACACAACGAGTTCTGGTAGCTACCACACCCTTGTGTATGGTAGTGAAGCGTGGTGTTGGAAAAACAAGGATGAAAGTAGACTGAATGCTGTTGAAATGCGATCTATGTGTGGTAAGACTATGTAATAATGATAGTGTACAAATGTCCAAATTAGAGCAGAGTGCAAGGCTGAGATAAAGCATTATCCACAATATTAAAAGGTTTATACGATGGTTCGGTCATGTGGAGCGAATGAGTGATGAAAGAACGGCTAAAAGAAGTTAAATGCAAGTGTGTGCTTCAATGTAGAAGCCGCGGAAGGCCGAGAAGAAAACATGGCATAACCAAGTACGACAAGTACTTGAAAGTGGACATGTGAAAAGTCGAGAAATGGCGTGATGGTTAGTTAGTTAGCACAGCAATGGGTATAATTCAGTAATTTGTCTACAAGTATTAATACACATTCAAATTGTTGTAAGTATTTGATTTGATTTGAATGAATAAATGAATGTTTTTAACCACGTTCCATTCTTTATTTGAATGTGAATAATGTTTCCTTACTTGGCACCGGGTCCACTGTCCTTGTTCCTTTTCTTGAGGAATATTTCCAAGGTTTTGGCGCCGATTTTGGGAAGATTTTCCGATTTTTCCCGCCAAAAAATCCACAGTCATTTTCATTTCAGGAAAAAACGTTTGATTAATAAGTTTAACGGTATTTTAATATAAATTGATCAACTGCACAATTATTGAAATGACGAAAGAAATTCACCAACTTTCAGTCAATATGATACGGAATTTTAGTATTGTCAAAAATGTTATTGACTAAAATATCGTCATTTAAAATTACGCATAACCTTTCAGCCTAATAGTGTTGTGTACATCGAGCGATTTTTTTCGTTTAATACGCATTAATAATAAAGCTAATATCGGCTACACAATCGAATACTTCTCATTATTAACTCAAAGTTTGTAGCACTCACTTTGTAGTTTTCCATAATTATGAAATTTAAACAACTTTTGTTTTAAACTTCTAATTTTATTTTTTAAACACTCCCTAATCCCGTTTCAAGGAGACACTATTCCTTCAACAGGGCTATTGTATAATTTCATTATAAATGATTATATTTGTAATTATTATACAAAGACCCTGATAAAGGAATAGTGTCTCCGAAACCGGTTGGCGTGTTAAAAAATAATAAAAGTAGTTTAAAACAAAAGTTGTTTAATTTCATAATTTCTCATTATTTTGAAAATAGTATGGTCTTGTAAAGTGAAATTTTCTGTGAATGCACAAAAATAAAGCTAAAAATCACAAGACCATCGGTGCTATCCGTTGATAAGTCGGATGATTTCTAGCGCGAGATACGATCATTTAAAGTTAGTTTTTTGTTTAAGATTTTGTATGGGGAATATAAACTATAAATGATTATATTTCGCTTATTAATTGTACGATTTACAAACGGATTGCACTGATGTTTTTGTGATTCTTCGCCTTATTTTTCTGCATTAAAAAAAATCGCATGTTTCATTTGTGATACCTTGGACTGGCGCCGAAGCGTACGACTGATCATCTTGCAATCATGCAATACAGATCATGATACATTGCACTTGGGGAACCGATGCAGTGCCCTATGCACCATTAGATGCGGATAAGGGAAAGTAAATATTAGTTTAGTAGTTAGTCTTCCAAGATAATAAATTTGTTGAAGGGATGAGGCAAGATATCCCCATAACAAAACCCTTTAAGGGCAACAATGCTATGTCCCTGTAGCAGCCGTTGTAACAATACTTAAACAGAAGGCAGGGATCTATCATCTACCACCTTCTAGTATCAGCTATCATAAGTAACATAAAATATATAGCCTTTTTTTGAATAAAGTTGATGTTTTTGGTTTTAAATAAATAAATACGAGACGTGAAGTAGCCAATTAAAGCTATTTTGTTTAAAGTAGCGGCTTTACGCTATAGCCTAATAGCTAATAAATTTAGGGTTTAAACACCGAATCAGGAAAGCGAACAGCAACCGTAAACACCGAAAGGGAAACATCACAGGGAGGGAAAAACTAGACAATGTAACACAAAGCACACGTCAAAATGGCTGCAAGAGGCGACTGCCTCACATCCGAACGGATACGGCGAACTGAGTGCGTTTTGGTCAACTATTTCCCAACTAGGATTCATTCTTTTGTCATGAAAACAATTAAAATTATGCTGCAGACAGGTGTACCCACCAATGACCCATGGTTTAGAATTCACAATCCCGTGAGAACTGCGGCCATAACCAATAATTAATTTCGACTGCAATAATACCACTTTTTAATTTTTTCGGAGTTTTGTTTATTTTTGAAGGGGTATAATAATTACTTTCGTAGTATTATCCAAATATTATGTAATCATACACTGAGTTTACGGACGATAATTTTATTATAGACTACAAACGCATAAGAAAATGTGAAGAAAAGTAACATTATTTTATATGCCATTTGAATTGAATTATTATTACTGAATTATCAGAGCTTGTAAATACAAAGCAGGAGTCAAACAATTTCTATTAACAATGAGCATTGTGTACTGCTTTAATTCTCCCTCTTATACTACGGAGGCAAATGCCCGATGAGAGTATGCTTAGATTATGACAAATCATCACAACGAAAGGAATTACCGATAATGCCTCTCTACTTGAAAATCGTGAAATGTAAAATCTAATGCCGTCATATTTGACACACATATGCTCAGGTACGGAACGCGACAATGAGTCAAGGTTTTCGAGTGTGTTTGTGCGTTCGTCGATTTATTAGACGTCCTATTGCAAAAATGAGTGAAATGTTAATTTTACATTGTTCAATTCTCAATGTAAACTGTGACTTCATTCCTTAATTATCTGAAGCTTTACATTTTTCTTATTTTCCGTTTTTTCTTCCTCTTCCGCCACATTCGCAATCGTACGACATCGTCTCAAGACATTTAGCATAAATGCCAATATCAATCAAGCTCCGAGTTTTATCGCAAAAGGAAGATGCTATCGCCATTCGTATAGTACGGCGCGGTTTAGCTTGTTGAAAAAATCGGTAGAGTTCTCCCGCGGGACTGATCCGTAAAGACTCACTACTTAGTCTAGCGTAATGTACGTCGTGCATCGCAGCAACTTCAGTCAGAGGATTAACAATGGTTGTTGCGGACCGTTAACCGAAAAAGGCGTTGGTTATGAAATTCAATGCACCAAATGCCTAAAAAAAAGAGAAAATTATTCTAGGAGAAACTCAATTATAGTAAAGAATTTTGAAATTTAGTTGATGTGCCTAAGGATAACATATTCAATATAAATTAAGCCCAGAGAGTTTTTTTGATTTACATAATCTGTTTGTGAGGCCTCATATTGCAAAGATTTAAATATACAAGGTTCATTTTTTAAATAATTCTCAACAGCCTGCATTTGTTTTCATATATTTACTGACCTGAACTAATTTTCTTAAATCACGTCCAGGCTTGAAAAAAGTCACTGTTCGATTTTATTTTTGTCGACTTTTCACAACAAACAACCTGCGGAAACAACGAAAAATTATATATTGTGAAATAATACGCATTAATTTAATAGCGAAATATATAGTCATGCACGGAAGTTTGGCTAAACTCGGAGCGAGATAACGAATGCCGCGCAGGGAAGGCAGATAGAATTAACGTCAAATCACTGCGTCCTGGAACAGGCAGTTTCGCTAGTGTTCCCTTTCAATACATGCGGACAAGACATCCGAAATTACACGCATCCGCCCGATATGGTTCAAGCATCGGGTATATTTGATCGATTTAAAGGCATGTCTTTCTCGGCCTTCTTCGACTGCTACACATTGTATCAGGGAAGTGAGTATCGAATCAGAATTTTGGTTAAATTTAATTATTTAAAATTATTAATAATAATACGGCTAATTGTGGCTACGCTTCATTGACCGGTTTTTAGACAGTCCGCGGAAGTCCGGAAGCGTGCTGCGGCACGCCCTGCCGGCGCCGGAAGGATCCGCACCCTCCCCCACAGACGTCCCACGAGACGAGGGGACTAGCTTATGTTTCGACAACAATTTACTTTGTGTGACTCCTTCAACATTACAAGACGGTAGAGGGTTCACTTGTTAATGCGACATTAATTTTATTACGAACAAAACAGAACAAAAGAATAATCAATATCGACAAAATAAAGATATAAATATACCAGTGACCAATGAGGGAATCCACTGTTTTCTAAAGTATTTTTTTTTCTATAAACGTACTATTTAACTAAGCAAAAAAAAAAATTTAATATTTTTTTATAAGTTATTGATGAAGATACGATTTTTTAAAGTAGCACATTTCAAATACCCGCGCCAAATACTACTATGTACCAAGTGCGTCATTTTTGCAGGAGTGACGTCATAAAACGGGCGGCTAAACGGCATGGCACGGCTAACATATTTCTCCAGCCAATAACAAAACTGTCAAAAATCTATGCAAACGATTTCTCCAGCCAACTGTCACTTAAACTGTCAACAGCTGTTCTAGGGAGAGTGAATGGCGGCCATCTTTAAAAACGGAAACGGAAAAACACTACACTTAGATACAAGGAGTGACGTCATTGTTTAAGATTTTGAAATTAATGCTATTTTCAACATTTTTTATTTATTTTTTGGGTAAATTATTGAGATATTTAATCCGACTAATCAAAATTTTTTAAATATTCGCGTCTACACGAAAGCATTTTTAAAATTCAATTCCGGGTGGCAGTGGATTTCCTCATTGCCAATTATTAAATTGTTCACAACGTCTTAATCGAATGACCAAAACATACATATGGCAAAACCCTTATCTCGATAACTGGATGCTTAATAACTTTAAACGTTAGGCCTAGCTAGACACTAAAAAAAGACTTTCCCTTGGGCTCCCGCTGCCGCCAAACGCTTCCGACAACACTCCAGGACGTAAATCGTGATCAAATTTCTCAATCATAAGACTTTAAATTAACGCTTGTACAATAGTTTAAAGTTACCTTTGTTAAATAAAACCAACCTGGTACGTAAGTAAACATTCTTTTATTTACAATACAAGACTTAAACTCATTCATTAAAGTTGACGAGATGGTATTCTTTCACCATTCAATAATACCAGGTCGTAAATACCTTGGACTTGACGCGTAAGACTGATCATTTTATTCATGTAGTAAAATGATCAAAATACAAATTTACTACGAATACATCTGCATTCTGAAGACCATGTTGCTCAATAAGCTAACCCATAGGCCAAATAACATGTATGTACTAACTGCAGGTCATTAACGTAATTTATTTCTAACGTAAACAAAACTATCACAGACTTTCTAAGTAGATTTACCGCATGTTCAGTGGATGGATACCATACCATTCTCTGTCCACGGAACACACTAACCTGAAAATTGCTATCAGTCCATTCAACTTACATAGAATTATTACCCGATTAAGCCTGATTAGTTTTCAAATTCCAGCATTTCAAAATAATGGTCTAGACACGGGGATTTCCTTCGGATCCTTCTCGGATGCTATTTCGCATTTTACACAATTCGTATTTACTTTATATATCGTGCAAGAAAATGAAGCATATGACATCCTTTTTATATCAGTGTATCTATTAGAACCTTGATTGCAACCAATTTGTAAATACTCTTATATTCATGAATCCATTTGCTATGATCAGTAAAAATATTTAATCGTGTAGCTGTTTTAGTTGCAAGATTTGTAAAAATTCAAACCGTATAGAAGGAATGATTTTTCAAACCGAATTAATTTTGCAAAAAAAAAAATGTATTTCTGGAACAAAGTCAAGTAGCTTGGGTCAAACAAATATGCCAGTGATTTGATAGAATGTAGATAAAACTTAACTATAAAAATATACAGTTTTAATTTTTTTAAAAAAGCATTTCATATAGCGAATGTCTGTTTGTGGTTGTGACTAGTTCTCACTTTTTTCATTATTTAAATATCAATGAGCTAACAATACTTGGCCAACCCTGGCATTTCATACACATGGAATATTGAGACGCCCGAATGATATGCATATACGTTTGTATAAGAAAAATACTCTTAGCGTAATTCCTTGATTGAACTCATTTGTAAGGAACACCACCCCGTGGAGTCTGCGCATAAGCGCTCCCTTCCTATTAAATTCATCTACCAGCCGGTCGCACCGGGATGAGTCGCTAGTCCGACTATTCACAGGTGAGTACTTTGAAGCAACGTGGTTTGAAAATCCATGTTAATTGCTAATCGGCCAACGTGCATAAGACGAGCATAACAATTAAGGAATCGGAGGAAGTCACGTAAGGACAGAGTTAATGGCGTTATAACGAATTTCCGGTGATAATTAATAACGTGATGACGTCGAGTGACAACAATAGTTGTTAACAGACGTTCCGCCGTATGATAGTAACAAGGTTTTATTAGAAATAATTATCTTTAATTTTGTATAAAGAGGTTGCAGTTTGTATAGAAATTTCCACATAACAGTTGTTGGTTTAGTATCACAAGGTTCGTCAATCAGTAGGTATGTCGGCCCAATAGGATGAGATGAGTGAATGTTGTATTAGTGGCAAACACGTACGTTAGGCCAATCGAAACTCTGTTTAGCCATGTTTACGCTAGGAGTTTTTTTAGGTAACCATTAAACGCGCAATTTTCATAATTTCACGTTGATGTTTTAAAACATTTCGTCAAATTCCGCCCACATTGGTATAATCCATTTAAAGTATAAAAAATTATGAAACTTTTTTATTTGTAAAACGCTGGATGTGAAATCACTTTTTCTAATTTTATTTTATGGTGACCATCTTTTTAAGATTCCAAAGCGTACTTATTTAACCTGAAGATTGCGTATAGATATAAATATTCATTTGAATTTAATAGGAACAGCAATTTACATATATATTTTATACTAAACTCTGCAGCCGCTATAAAAATACATATGTATAACTTGTTATGAAAAAAATCGGATAGATAAGGGATAGAATAAATACTAGAATTTATGATGGACTTAAAACAGACTCCAATTACCAGTACCGGATCAATGTCTTTTATAACAGAGATACAGTTATTCCTGAAAGATTATTGTGCGTACCGTAATCTTTGCGAAAAGTGCGCATAATCGTAATAAACGTAGAAATCTTTCAAAGCCCAAGTTAAGTCCTGGAAAAGAGACAGTAATATGGAGGAACCAATTTGTAACCAAGGAGAAAATACTCGTCTTTCTATAATACTTTCAGATTGAGCCCGAGCAGATTTAATTTTTTAATAATCCTTTACTTCTTCAATTTTTAGAAAATACAAAATACAAGGTTTCAGGGAAGCTATTTTTCCATGCCTGCATTTTTTTCATATTATTTCTGACCTGAATTTAATTAGTTCTCGTAAAATCGACGTCCATTTTTAGAAAAAAGATTATAGTTTCGCTTTTATTTGTTTGTCGACTTCCACAAACACAGGCGGAAAACAACGCGGTACCGCAACAGAATGGCGACCCGGAGCGCGGAAGTGTGGCTGACCTCGGAGCAGATCGACGAAACCGCGCAGGGAAAGAGATAGAATTATAGTCAAATCAATGCGTTAGAACAGGCAGTTTCGCTAGTGTTCCGCTTCTCATACATGCGGACAAGACATGGCGAAATTACAGCGGTTCCGCTGTTACGGTTCCGCAGCGGAGGTGTGGGAAGGGCGTTAAAGCAGTCTAGGGAAAGGGTGGGGCTTTCATTGTAGTATGGGAAGTGAGTATGTATGAGAAGACTGTTGGTTATTGTGGAGTTGTGTCGGCAGGTGATCGACGGCCGGCTGGGCTCGCTGGACGTGGGCTTCGTGCTGCGGGCCCCCGGGGGGCGCGCGCTGCGGGCGCCCGGCCGGCGCCGCGCGGGCGCCCACAGCGACACGGCCCACGAGACGGGGGACTACAGCTTGAGGGAATCCACTGTTTTCTAAAGTATTCTTTTTTCTATAAACGTACTATTTAACTAAGCAAAAAAAAATATTTAATATTTTTTTATAAGTTATTGATGAAGATACGATTTTTTAAAGTAGCACATTTCAAATACCGCGCCAAATACTACTATGTACCAAGTGCGTCATTTTTGCAGGAGTGACGTCATAAAACGGGCGGCTAACGGCATGGCACGGCTAACATATTTCTCCAGCCAATAACAAAACTGTCAAAAATCTATGCAAACGATTTCTCCAGCCAACTGTCACTTAAACTGTCAACAGCTGTTCTAGGGAGAGTGAATGGCGGCCATCTTTAAAAACGGAAACGGAAAACACTACACTTAGATACAAGGAGTGACGTCATTGTTTAAGATTTTGAAATTAATGCTATTTTCAACATTTTTTATTTATTTTTGGGTAAATTATTGAGATATTTAATCCGACTTCAAAATTTTTAAATATTCGCGTCTACACGAAAGCATTTTTAAAATTCAATTCCGGGTGGCAGTGGATTTCCTCATTGCCCTTTAAAATTGTTCACATCGTGCTTAATCGAATGACCAACACATACTATGGCAACCCCTTATCTCGATAACTGGAAACTCATAACTTAACGTTGGCCTAGCTAGACACTTCACTTTCCCTTGGGCTCCCGCTGCCGCCGCCCGCTTCCGACACACTCCAGGACACCTCGTGATCAATTTCTCAATCATAGCTTTAAATATAACGTGTACATAGTTTAAGTTACCTTTGTTAAATAAAACAACCTGCGTACGTAAGTAACATCTTTTATTTACAATACAATACTTAAACTCATTCAATAAAGTTGACGAGATGGTATTTCACCATTCAAATACCATCTCGCTACAATACCTTGGACTTGGACGCGTAAGACTGATCATCTTACCTTCATGTTGGTAAAATGATCAAAATACACTGGACTCGGTGTACTGGTGCTGTGCCCTATGCACCGTTGGGTGCTGATAAGAGGAAGTAGTAGTAATGGTGCATAGGTTAGTTAACTAACTAACTAACCATCACAGATTTCTCCGTAGGGGTAGGCAGAGAGGATAGAACGCCATACCATTCTGTCCTGACACACTTCCTTTGCTTTCTCTACGTTCATACATCTTCTCATGCACATACGCCGATTATTCCCACTTTTCACATGTCCACTTTCAAGTACTTGGTCCTGCCAGGTTGTCTTTCTCGGCCTTCCTCGGCTTCTACATCCAGGCACACTTGCATTTAAACTTCTTTTAGCCGTTCTTTCATCACTCATTCGCTCCACACGACCGAACCATCGTAAAAAAGGTTAATTTTGTGGATAATGCTTATCTCAGCCTTGCACTCTGCTCTAATTTGGACATTTGTACACCTATCATACATAGTCTTACCACACATAGAGATCGCATTTCAACAGCATTCAGTCTACTTTCATCCTTACCAACGCTTCACTACCATACATAAGTCAGTTAGTTAGTAATATTTCCCTACCATCTCTCCCAGGTTTATTTCGACCTTATGGTGTCTGATGGCGAGGGTCCACCAGACCCCATCGACCGGCGCGCGGGAGCACGACGCGTGGCACGCGCGCGTGTCTCGCACGGCCGCGCGCGTGGCCGAGCTACATGGCGCGCGCGCGCCGCCTGCACGACGCCTTCGCGCGCGCGCGGCCAGCGCACGCGATTCCAGGCACGCGGAGGGCGCGCACGAGCGCGTTGCTGCCTGCGCTGCCTCACTCCCGCTCCTCGTGCTGGCCATCGGCACGATGCAGGTAATTATAATAATATTTGGCTGATTTATTAACCGATATTGATGTGCATTATTTTAGGTATAAACGTATGCCTCCCGAGAGCCTAAACCACGCTTGCCTATTTTACAAGGCATCAGGTTCTCGGCGTCCACTGTTGATAATTCGTCGGCAGTTTGCGTCAGAGCTGCGGGACGTGGACTTGACTTGGGAGGATGCGCGGGAGCTGGCGGCCGATCGCTTGGCCTGGAGGCAGTTTGTGCTCCACATAGGGAGCGGATATGGTATAATGAATGAATGAAACCCGTGGTGTAACAAAACTCGATGTACAACCCGATAACTGGTGAATCTACATCATATTTGGATTGTGTAATATGACTTTTTAATCTGAGCTTGAAAAAAAACTTTTTTTTTCTTCTCACAAAAGTTTTTCACAAGTATGGCAGATTAAGTAAAATTGCTCAAATTCTTATTAAAACGCGTTTTTTAATCTTGTTTTCTTATTGGATAGTATCAATTTGTAAAAATACATGATATTTGATAACAATTTGCAAAAAAAAATCAACTTCGTCAACTCAATTTTCTCGAAACAAATAAAATAAAACAAATTAAAAAATATTTATTTTACTAAATCGACTCCAAATATGGTGTAGATTCACTGGTTTCCCGCTTGTACATCGAGTTTTATTACACCCTGTATAAAATTTCATAGTTTAAAATATGTTCAAATTCTTCGGTTTGGCTATTGTTATGACAGAAATATTGGTATTTATTTCTCTTGTATTTTAAATATTCAATATTAAGATATTATTGGCATCCCAACAGAGACAGAGAAACTCTGGAAACGAATGTGGAATATCTAGGCGTTTACAGGGCTTATGACCTGTCATAATGCAGTAATTTGTCTACAAATATTTGTGCACATTCAAAATGTTGTTTGAAAAAAATATTTTAGAAAACTGTGGAATTGCCTTAGAGTAATAACGCGCTGGCTATAGAGGGGCCCTAACGGTCAAAAACCATTCTATGATTGTCAAACACGAAGTTGGCTATAGTTTGCAGCAAAACAAATGCCAATGTTTTACAAATGCCTAATGCGGCCTTGGCATATCGACAGTAATCAACTGTCACTATCAACAGTAAACATACTTTAATTTACAAATTGATCACCTAAATTAAGAAAAACTGGTAAATAATGTAAATATGTTGATAAAAGGAAAGTTTTTATACAAATAAATACCCATGTTAGGACAATATATGCCAAAATCAATGTAAATCAAAATAATTATTTATCGAAATCAATTACCTGTGAAATGTGACTCCTTTAACACCTTTGACACTCTTACTGCTACAACCAAGCATACTACAATTCACCATGCCCGTTTTTGATGATTAAAATCAGGAAGTATCCACGTTATTTACTAGCAAAGCGACGAAAGTGACCGTTACGCGTCTGTTGTCAAACAAATAATAATGGCCGCCAGCAGAGTGAAGTTGTCGCTAACCAAAAATTTGCAACGCTTCCGCTCTATGGGAAACGGCGAAAGGGCCTCTCTATAGCCTGCGCGTCATTACTCTAAGGAATTGCTAAGTTTAGTGCATGGAATGTTTTTTAACGTATTTATTTTTTATAGTATTGAAACATTATCCCCCAAAAGTGCGGACCAAGAAATGTAAATTCTCCAAGTCTTACTATCCAATACTTCTATGATTAAGTACACAATTTGTTAAATGTTTAAAATAATTGTTAGTAAGAACCATGAACATCTTGAGAAGTTAATTTGCTACCACAGCTTCATAAAGTGCCTGCTAGCTTGTGCTTATTTCCGGTTTACAGACATAAGTCGATTTTCGTTCAATAACTTAAAGGTTTTAGCACTCTGGAATTAAACTTAAGTACAAGTCGAGCATTTCACTGTGCCAATCTACGTCATGGCATTTGGTATCGAGTTAGTGTAGAATTTTTTTTGTTTTATTTGACCCATAGTTTATTTGAGAAAATTGAACTAGCTAACTAACACATATTCAGGAACTCCCATTTCTCGAAGGGGTAGGCAGAGAGAATAGAACGCCACACCACTCTTTCCTGGCAGTATTCTCTCGCTTATCCACATTCATACAATTCTCATGCATTTTTAATTTGATTTTTATTTGATCATGCCACGTCCTTCTCGGCCTTCCTCGACTTCTGTGCATCCAAGCACAGTCGCATCATATATTTTTTTAGCCGTTCTTTCATCCAATAATGACCGAACCATCGTAAAAGGTTAATTTAGTGGATAATGCTTATAAGCATTGGCACTCTGCTCTAATTTCGACATTTGTACACCTAGAACATAGTCTTACCATGCTATCGCCTACGAGAACCTTGAGACAATACTGAAGTAAATTTTTTTTTTATTTGTTCGGAATCAACTATTGTCAAATATCAAGTATTTATTATAGTCAAATTAATACGGGATCCTTAAATAAAACAATTATTGACAAAAACAGCGTTTTAAAAATGCAATATTTATGCAATTTTCTTTAATCTACGATAGTGTAATGATATGTTTTTTAAGAAAAAATTTTTATCATATCTCAGTAGCTCAAGCACAGATAACATCGACGTAGTTAAAAACGTGCTAATCCCGTGAAAACGTATAAAACGATTTGAGCGATCACAATAACATAACATTTCGACAATACAGCGATCGCTGACCCGAACATTAAACTAAACTCGGACTGTATTTACGATCTGTATTGAGCCGAGCGGAGCCGAACTACGCTTTAACACGGCCGTACGTCAAACGTCAAAATCATCGCGCTTGTCGGATTTTTTATTATGTCGACTGCTTTTAAATATTGGGTATTGCCGAAAACTACTAAATTATAATAAAGAATATAAAAGATTTGTGCGAATAAGATATATTCGGGAAATGGCTCGCGACTTTTATGAGCTCGTTTAATAATCCATTCGAATAACTTTAAACGCACATGTTCCATTGTGATCGCGAAAACGTTAAATAATCCATGGGTAAGAAATCGTTATCACGTCGCTTATTAGAAAGTCTGTAACTGATCTGTGATATGGTTATGATTTATGTCATTTTCGACCATTTGAGCTCTGTTATGTATTATAGTGTTATGTCAAAGTTTGACGACAATAATAATCAGTCTTGAATAATGACCCAACATGTGAACACAGTGTTTTCTTAAATTCCTTCAAACATTACATTGGCGACGAGGAAAATGACACTAAGATTTAGTGATATGGCCCAGGTAAAACCTGGAGCCATTATATCGACAGATTTTGTTTTGCTCTGGAAGCAAACCAAATAATAGAAAGAAATGTCAAAAAGGCCAACCTGTTAGCAAACTGTGGAGAAGAAACCTACGACCAGTTAGTAGCGTTAATATTACCTAAAAACATCAGAGAAGTTACATTTGAAGAAATTCTGCATGTATTAAACAAACACTACAATAAAGAGCCTAACGAAATCATACAATCTTACAAATTTCACAACCGGCAACAGAAAGTTGAGGAGTCGATAAATGCCTACATTATAGAGTTAAAAAAAATAAGTAAGCATTGTAATTTCATGGATTTACAAAGGACATTAAGAGATAGATTGGTTTGCGGCGTGAATGACAAAAATTTGCAACAAGACTTATTAACAAGAGAGAAATTAACTTATGAAAGAGCAGTAGAAATCTGTCAAGCTTTTGAAAGTGCAAAAAGGGGCTTGAAGACAATACATCTTACAACCTTGAGCAGTGAAGATAATAGCGAGCCCATGGAAATAAACAAAATAAGTGTGAGTAAGAAAAATAATATGCAGATATATGAGTGTAAACATTGTGGAAAGAAACATAGAGGCGAGTGCCGTTTCAAAGAGGCAATTTGCAGGTTATGTATGAAAAGAGGACACATACAAAGAATTTGTTTTAAAAATAAATATAATAATAATAGTGTAGAGGAAAACTGCGAGGACATGTGTGGCGTGTATCATGCGTGGGGGAGTGCAAAGGTGACTCCATATTATGTAACACTCGGTATAAACGGAGTTAAGGTGGATATGCAAGTAGATTCAGGAGCTAGCGCATCCATCATAAGTTACACATATTATCGAGAGTTGTGGCCAAAGGGAGGACCTGAATTGCGGCCCAATAATGCCAAACTCCAAACCTGGACGAAAAGTAGATTAGAGATTATGGGAGAGATGTTGGTAGAAGTACAATATAATGGAAATAAACAGATGTTAACTCTGTTAGTAGCAAAAGGAAGTGGGCCGAGTCTACTCGGACGAGCATGGTTTGCAGACTTGGGAATCACAGTTGAAGGAATTTAAGAAAACACTATGTTCACATGTTGGGTCATTATTCAAGACTGATTATTATTGTCGTCAAACTTTGACATAACACTATAATACATAACAGACTCCAAATATGATGTAGATTCACCAGTTTTCGGGTTGTACCTAGAGTTCTGTTACTTCATGTACTATAGTATAGTGCATTCTGAGTATTATATAGTTTTTTAATGACCAAAGATAAATTATAGTGTATTAATAAATTAAAAAAATGTAAAAAAAATCTTTGTTTTTATTTATTGTTTTTTTTTCTCACACTTTGGCTAGCGTGCTTGAGACCAGAAGATAATCATCATCATCATACCATACCTACGTGGTGCATATGGATTCCACAAACTGCCTCCAGATGCCTTGTAAAATAGGCGAGCATGGTGGCGGCTCTCTAGTATATGGGGAAACGCCTTCGCCGGATGACAGTAGATACCGCGGGTTGGGTTGCTCACCTCTGTGTTCCTTACACAGTCAGACCACCGCACACCTAATATTCTCCTAAGGGACCTATTCTCTGCACTCAGAAGTCTGGTGTTTTGGGCCCTGGTTAGGTGCCACGATACGCAGCCATAGAGGAGAACAGGTGTGATGCAGGCGTTATAAAGGTGGCATAACGAAATAAGATACATACAGAAGATAATAGAAATAAAAGAAAATGGGATTTATCATAGAAATAAAAGAAAATGGGATGTATAATAGAAATAATCAAAAAATGGGATGCATAATAGAAATAAAAGAAAATGGGATATACAGGGTTATTTTTTAGTCAGTTAACAAAAACAACCCCTGAATTCAGTATCGTTAATAGAACCCATTTCAATAAAAAAACATATCCTTTCTCAAATAAAAAAAAGAAAAGTGCACCCAAATGATTCCTCAGAAATAGTAAAGACTTGGTCACCCCCAGGCGGAGCGTCCGGCCGCCCCCCCACTCCCCCCCTTAATGGGATGGGACTGCGCTAGCGGCGTGCGCACCCCCTTCCCCTTATGCGCCGCGCATGAACCCAGATGACCAGCTGTGAATAGGGTGTGCGTAATTTGTAAAAATTATAGAAATAAAAATAATAAATCGTAAAAATAAAAAGTACTATTTTTTTTATTGAAATGGGTTCTATTAACGATACTGAATTCAGGGTTTTTTTTTGTTAACTGACTAAAAAATAACCTATATATAATAGAAATAAAAGAAAATGGGACACATAATAGAAATAAAAGAAAATGGGATATAAATAATAGAAATAAAAGAAAATGAGATTTATAATGGAAATAAAAGAAAATGGGATGTATAATAGAAATAAAAGAAAATGGGAATTTTAATAGAAATAAAAGAAAATGGGATGCATAATGGAAATAAAAGAAAATGGAATATATAATAGAAATAAAAGAAAATTAGATTCATAATAGAAATAAAAGAAAATGGGATGTATTATAGAAATAAAAGATAGTGGGAATATGGAACATGGGGAAAATGGGAATGTGGAAACAAGAGATAGATAGAAAATAGGAACATAATAAGAAAGGTAAGGTAGAAATAAAACCCAGTATTTACAGACGGTTGGCGCAGCGCCCACCAAATAATATATTAATATATTTACAGTTTGGAACAATAGTTAAACAAGATATTAGCTAAACACATTCATACAAACACGGAACAGTCTAAACCGGTAGGCCGGCGGGCTCGCTCCGCTCCTCCGGGCCAACGTGGTCCCCGAATTCAGCACCAGAGCCAAGATTCATCAGGTATCGACCGGAAGATTAGCATAGCGATGGTGCATAGGGCACTGCGTCGGTACACCAAGTGCAATAGTGTATCATGATAAATTTTTATTACATGGAGGTAAGATGATCAGGCTTACGCTTCAGCACCAGTCCAGCGCATGAAATATTAATAATCGGGACAGGAATCGAACCCGCGACCTCACTAAGCACGTAGCCAAACCACTCTGCTATTGTTTATTTGATCTTTGTTTACAGAAAAGCGAAAAATAAACCAGTCATTGTTATTTAAAAAAAAAAAAAAAAGGCTTAAATATCCAGAAATGTCAAAATGTCGCTTAAGCTCCTCTGGTCCCGAGTGCCTCAAACCATCGCTCTGGTGCGGGATTCTGCGAGGAATCCATGGACTACGTTTGTACGGAGGGACGGCAGCGTTTCCTCTTCCATTCCTCACATCATTAGCTATGCCGTATCTTCTAATGACATAATTGTATACATTTATCGACAGAATCGCAGTTCAAGTTATATACGGAGTAACTAAACTCTAGGTACAACCCGAAAACTGGTGAATCTACATCGTATTTGGATTGTGTAATATGACTTTTTAATCTAAGCTTGAAAAAAAAAAAAAAAAAAAAAAAAAAACATGAAATCTCTCATGTTTTTTTTTGTACCGCAGATTGATTAAAATTGCACAAATAATTATTAAAACGCGTTTTTTAATTTTGTCTTCTTCATGGATAGTATTAATTTGACTAAATAATTGATATTTGATAACAATTTGCCAAAACTTTGTACTCAATTATCTCAAAAATCTCGGTCAAATAAAAATAAAAATTCTACAAAATTGACTCCAAATACGATGTAGATTCACTGGTTTCCCGCTTGTACATCGCGTTTTGCGACACCGTGTATTAATGATTTAATTCTTCATTTGAACACAATTAAAAACTGCAAAAATGTCAAACAGCCGATTAAATACGAAATAGCTATCACTAATTAGAAATACACATAGATTTACTAGTACACATCCATCATTAACGATAATATTTACAAATTTAGGATAATTTACTAACATTAAGCGAGTAGTATATGATTGGGAATTCTAAACCCCTCCTGAGGTCAAATTAACCCTCGCCATGCGGTGATGTACCCCGCGCTGCAACATCTCACTAAATAATTAATATCTCCGTAAATAATCAAAATATAACACCGGCATTTTCGCTAATCTTCAATCGAACCTTTTCACACCGGAAAAAAAATATTTGATACATATAAGAATTGTAGGTAATTACTTAAAAAATATTATTTACCTGCATGTTTCAGAAATTTCATACAAACGTGTATAAGATTTTATTTATTGCGTTTTTCGGCATTAAAAATAAATAAATAGAGTTATTATGACAGACAGAGATGGAAATGGCGTGATGGTTAGTTAGTTAGTTAGTATTTACAGTGAAATGACGCCTTCAAAACAGGAGCTGGCCTTGAACCTGACCTCGGGCGGGGCTAACAGTGGCTGGCCTTGAACCTGACCTCGGGCGGGGCTAACAGTGGCTGGCCTTGAACCTGACCTCGGGCGGGGCTAACAGTGGCTGGCCTTGAACCTGACCTCGGGCAGGGCTAACAGTGGCTGGCCTTGAACCTGACCTCAGGCGGGGCTAACAGTGGCTGGCCTTGAACCTGACCTCGGGCGGGGCCAACAGTGTCTGGCCTTGAACCTGACCTCGGGTGGGGCTAACAGTGGCTGGCCTTGAACCTGACCTCGGGCGGGGCTAACAGTGGCTGGCCTTGAACCTGACCTCGGGCGGGGCTAACAGTGGCTGGCCTTTGAACCTGACCTCGGGCGGGGCTAACAGTGGCTGGCCTTGAACCTGACCTCGGGCGGGGCTAACAGTGGCTGGCCTTGAACCTGACCTCGGGCGGGGCTAACAGTGGCTGGCCTTGAACCTGACCTCGGGCGGGGCTAACAGTGGCTGGCCTTGAACCTGACCTCGGGCGGGGCTAACAGTGGCTGGCCTTGAACCTGACCTCGGGCGGGGCTAACAGTGGCTGGCCTTGAACCTGACCTCGGGCGGGGCTAACAGTGGCTGGCCTTGAACCTGACCTCGGGCGGGGCTAACAGTGGCCGGCCTTGAACCTGACCTTGGGCGGGGCTAGAATCCGCAATTATTCACTACTGAAGCGATCGGAACACTAGCGGGTAGTTATAATATGGAGTTTACGGTATAATGTCAGTGTAAGTGCAGAACGGCGTATGCGCCATACGGATTAAAGTACATATTGGTGGTTTGAGTAGAGAGACATATGACGTATTGGCACATTAGGTGTCTTGCAATCAGGACAGTATTTTTAGATGGTGATTTATATCTTAAGTACTAAATTTTTTTAAATAATTTTTGGAACCAGATAATTAATTATGTACTTTTTTTCCATTTTAGGCGCTACTTACATCAAAACTCGGTTAAAATGCCTCGAACACGCATCCTACCATAGGCAGGATTTCAGTACCGATCCGTAATCAGCGCACAGAATTTGGAGAGCGCGCTTTAGCGGTTGCGGCCCTGTGGCTTGGAATGCTCTTCCACCAGAAGTGCGCAACTGTGAGAGTGAAGTGATGACTTAAGACCTATATGTTCTCAAAATGTTTTGATAAATTTTGATAATGGTATTTTCTACTAAAAAATTGAGTTTTCACTCACTTTAAATTAGCTGATAAATAAACAAAACAAAATCGTATTTTACTGTTTTTTGCCCCTCTCCGCAACAACAACTTTTTGCATGAAAAAATCATGATTTTGTATGAAAAATGCATAATTTTTGTATGAAATTCGCATAATTTTTGCATGAAAGATTCATGATATTTGCATGCAAAATTTATAATTTTTGTATGTTTAAATTCACATAATTTTTGCATGAAAAATTTATGTTTTTTGTGTGAAAAATTCACACAAAAAACATAAATGATTCTTGTATGTTCCGTAATATTCAAGATTTTCAATACTCAAACTTCAAGATTTTCTCATGGATTTTGCACATAATATAAAATTCGAGATTTTGCAAATAAATTTTATGATATTTGTATGGGATATTCGTGATTAATGATCCCCACCCCGCCGCGGCTTGATTCCTATTACCTTTTCAAACAGTATCGACAAATTGATACACGCGCAAACATCATAAGATTTCTTTTACTATAAAAAAAACTTCAATGATGACACTTTCGGCAGAAGAGCACCAAAGTGACTCTCCCCCGGCACTAGGGTTGGCGTTTGGGCGGGATCCCTCCGCGCGCAGCCGGCGGCGCGGTGCCCGGCTACGCGGGCAGCACCGTCGGCTCCACGGGAACGTACTGGTGCTGATCTGACGAGGAACCGCTCGACGTGCAGTACACCACCTGGAAATTATAAAGGCGGCATTTACTTTCGACAAGAATAAATCAAAAAGTGGTGCTTACTTTCGGCAGCTGAAAGAATATTGAAATATTTTTTGATATCCCAACTGAGACAGAGAAACTCTGGAAACGAATGTGGATTATCTAGGCGTTTACAGGAATTATGACCTGTCATCGGCTGGGTTAAGTGGCCACTTGATGTATTACAATGTCCCCATTCCGCCCATCATCTGAAAACACTACGTGATTGGATGAATGAGGGAATGATAAAACGAATGAGGGGATGATTGAATTAACGATGGAATGATTGAATGAATGAGGGAATGATTGAATGAATGAGGGAATGAATGATGGAATGATTGAATAAATGAGGGAATGATTGAATGAATGAGGAAATGATTGCAAAAATGATTGAATGAATGATGGAATGAATGATAGAATGATTGAATAAATGAGGGAATGATTGAATGAGTGATTGAATGAATGATGGAATGATTGAATGAGTGATTGAATGAATGATGGAATGATTGAATAAATGAGGGAACGATTGAATGAATGGGGAAATGATTGCAAAAATGATTGAATGAATGATGGAATGAATGAAAGAATGATTGAATAAATGAGGGAATGATTGAATGAGTGATTGAATGAATGATGGAATGATTGAATAAATAAGGGAATGATTGAATGAATGAGGGAATGAGTGATAGAATGATTGAATGAATGAAGGAATGATTGAATGAATGATGGAATGATTGAATAAATGAGGGAATGATTGAATGAATGGGGAAATGATTGCAAAAATGATTGAATGAATGATGGAATGAATGATAGAATGATTGAATAAATGAGGGAATGATTGAATGAGTGATTGAATGAATGATGGAATGATTGAATAAATGAGGGAATGATTGAATGAATGAGGGAATGAGAGATAGAATGATTGAATGAATGCGGGAATGATTGAATGAATGATTAAATGAATGATGGAATGATTGAATAAATGAGGGAACTTACCGTATTTTGACCAGAGTTTGAGCTCATCATGTACTGCTGTTTTGTACTGTCGCCGCTGCTGTCTAAAACACAAAAAAAAAAAAACAATCAGTGAATACGGATATCTAGGAGTTTACAGGGGGCTTATTGACTTTCTTAAATGCGGGAGTTGTATACATTTTCACCAATGTTCATCACACTACCATATCCGCTCCCTATGTGGAGCATATGGATTCCAGGAGCCAAGCGACCGGCAGCCAGTTCCACGTCCCGCAGCTCTGACGCAAACCACCGACGGATCGCCGACAGTTTAGGTGAATACGAATATTGGATAAAGAAGGAGGCGAACAAGGACATAAGGTCAGTGCAGAATAGAATGTAAAGACACGGACCTGGTTGTTGCGTGCTCGGGGAGCCCGGCCTATTTTCCAACTCGCAGCCAAACAGACAATGGTGGACCGTCCAGCGAGGCTCGAATGGTATGTGAGTTTTTACCTGAAATTAAATTATACTATAATAAAGTATGAAATTCCAGTAAGTAATAAAGCTCAGTAGAGCCTAACCTACACTAATAAAGATGATTGCCAAAGAATACTTAACAACCTTCTCAACAGATGACACCAGCATAGTGAGATATGAGTGTGAAAGAGACTGTGTGTGAGGGAGACAGAAGATGTACGAACGTGTGTGTGTATGTACTATGTCTGCTGTGTGCCCGTCATTCCCTGTTAGAGCTCTGAGCAGCGTAGACAGTTAAACCGTGTATTACTAAAAGCCCCCATTCCAATACATCACAGACGTAGACGAGTTCAATATATAGCAGTTCCACAATTTGTCATAATGGTTATCAGATGATGGGCGGAATGGGGAATGTTGTAGTACATCATAAGATGACAGGTCATAAGGCATGTAAACGCCTAGATAATCCACATTCGCTTCCAGAGTTTCTCTGTCTCTGTTGGGATATCAACAATACCATTATATTATACACTACCAACCCTTATGTATGGTAGTGAAGCGTGGTGTTGGAAAAACAAGGATGAAAAGTGCATTTGTACATTATGGTCTTAGAGTAATGAACGCGCAGGCTATAGACAGGGCCTTTCGCCGTTTCCCATAGAGCGGAAGCGTTGCAAATTTTTGGTTAGCGACAACTTCACTCTGCTGGCGGCCATTATTATTTGTTTTGACAACAGACGCGTAACGGTCACTTTCGTCGCTTTGCTAGTAAATAACGTGGATACTTCCTGATTTTAATCATCAAAAAACGGCAATGGTGAATTGTAGTATGCTTGGTTGTAGCAGTAAGAGTGTCAAAGGTGTTAAAGGAGTCACATTTCACAGGTAATTGATTTCGATAAATAATTATTTTGATTTACATTGATTTTGGCATATATTGTCCTAACATGGGTATTTATTGTATAAAAACTTTCCTTTTATCAACATATTTACATTATTTACCAGTTTTTCTTAATTTAGGTGATCAATTTGTAAATTAAAGTATGTTTACTGTTGATAGTGACAGTTGATTACTGTCGATATGCCAAGGCCGCATTAGGCATTTGTAAAACATTGGCATTTGTTTTGCTGCTGCAAACTATAGCCAACTTCGTGTTTGACAATCATAGAATGGTTTTTGACCGTTAGGGCCCCTCTATAGCCTCGCGCGTCATTACTCTAATTGGATATGATACAAACTATCACGATGGATATGTTATGTTTTAATGTTTTCGTATGTACAAATTAAATCGTCCCTTGATCAAGTATTTATGACAAAAACGGCGCTACATAAATTTTCCAATAATGTTATATATATTTTTTTTTCATAAAATGACATATTAACTAAAGGTTGTAGAATTATTGGTCTATAAGTAATATGCCAGGGACCGAGTGGTGTGGCGTTTATACTAGATGTGCTAATAGTTGAATTTGTACTGGAGAAATGACGTGATCAGGATAGCTAGTTAGTTTAGACTAGACAAGTTTCTGTATAACAACTATTTGAACACTTGTATACAAATGACTGGATTATACCCATGCTGGGCTGATATCAGATATTATTGATATCCCAACAGAGACAGTAAAAATTGGCAATTTTTGGAACTGCTATATATTGAAACTCGTCTTCGTCGTTCCGCTTTACCGAAATTTTCTACGCTGGTGTCATCTGTTGAGAAGATTGTTAAGCATTTTTTGGCAATCATCTTTATTGGTGCACGTAAGGCTCATCCGAACTTAATTACTTACCAGAAGACGCCCGAAGATGTCTCTCTCCAATTTGCTTTGTATTTTAACCAGTAAATCTTTTTAATAACATTTTGAATGTGGTCACTTAACCCAGCCAATGACAGGTCGTAGGCCCTGTAAACGCCTAGATAACCACATTCGTTTCCAGAGTTTCTCTGTCTCTGTTGGGATATCAATAATATCTGATATCAGCCCAGCATGGGTATAATCCAGTCATTTGTCTACAAGTATTTGTATACCTTCAAAATGTTGTTAAAAAGTTTAACCAATTAAAATATAAAGCAAATAAAAATTGGAGAGACATCTTCAGGCGTCTTCTAGTAAGTAATTAAGTTCGGATGAACCTTACCCTACACTAATAAAGATCGATTGCCAAAAGTGCTTAACAATCTTCTCAACAGATGTCGCCAGTGAGAAATTCGCTTGTAATGTGATATTACGAACGCGAGTTCAATATATTAGTAACTAACTAACTAACCATCACGCCATTTCTCCGAAGGGGTAGGCAGAGAGGATAAAACGCCCTTACACTCTGTCCTAGCACACTTCTCTTGCTTCCTCCACATTCATACATCTTCTCATGCACGCACGTCGATTATTCCGACTTCTCACATGCCCACTTGTGTTACTTGATCACGCTGTGTCTTTCTCTCGGCCTTCATCGATTTCTACAGTCAGACACAGTCGCATCATATATATTTTTTTAGCCGTTCTTTCATCATCCATTCGCTCCACATGACCGAACCATCGTAAAAGGTTAATTTAGTGGATAATGCTTATCTCAGCCGCGCACTCTGCTCTAATTTGGACATTTGTACACCTATCATACATAGTCTTACCACACATAGATCGCATTTCAACACCATTCAGTCTACTTTCATCCTTGTTTTTCCAACACCACGCTTCACTACCATACATACAGGGTTATATTTTAGTCAGTTAACGAAAAAAAAAACCCTGAATTCAGTATCGTTAATAGAACCCATTTCAATAAAAAAACATGTCCTTTTTATTTTTACCGTTTATTATTTTTATTCCTATAATTTTTACAAATTACGCACACCCTATTCACAGCTGGTCATCTGAGTTCATGCGCGGCGCATAAGGGTAAGTGCGACGGGGGAGTGCGCGCGGGGTGGGGGCGGCCGGACGCTCGCCTAGGGGTGACCAAGTCTTTACAATTTCTGAGGAAACATTTGGGTGCACTTTTATTTTTTTTTTATTTGAGAAAGGACATGTTTTTTTATTGAAATGGGTTCTATTAACGATACTGAATTCAGGTTTTTTTTTGTTAACTGACTAAAAAATAACCCTGTATATATATATGTAAGATTCAAAAAATTTCTCATATATGGTTATCAGATGATGGGCGGAAAGGGGAATCTTATGTTAAAATCAAAAAACGAGTTTTTTGGTTCTACGTGATTTTATTATCAAGTTAGTGACAATTGTTTCGCCTTGTAAGGGCATTATAAAAAAAAGTTTGATAATGCCCTTACAAGGCGAAACAATTGTCACTAACTTGATAATAAAGTCACGTAGAACCAAAAAAATCGTTTTTTGATTTTAACATAAGATATCATGGAGTTCTACAAAATAAATGCCATATCAATCAAGGAAAGGGGAATGTTGTAATAGATCAAGCGGCCACTTAACCCAGCCCTGTAAACGCCTAGATATGAATAGTTTCCGCTTACCCGGTCTGGTTCTGGTAGTTGAGCACCCTCTGGGCCAGGATGGTCTGCTGGTGGATGAGGAAGTAGGCGTACTGGGTGATGGTGTCCGTCGGGGACTGCTTCGAGTTGATCGTGTCCTGGGAACGCAAAGTCAAAACTCAAAAGTCTAACTAACACAGCCACATTCCCTCGTCTGCATTCTAATTTAGTAGTGTGGGTAAATTCTATTTCTACAGGGTGTAAGAAAGCTCCTAGGTACAAAACGAAAACTGGTGAATCTACATCGTATTTGGAGACGATTGTGTAATATGACCTTAAAAAAAACTTTTGTTTGTCTGTAAAGTCGGTTTACGGACGATTATTTTACGTGATAACGTCATAAGAAAACATTGATGAAAAATAGAATACTTTTATGAATTGAATTAAATTATTATTACTGAATTATCATTATTTTGTATAATACAAAGCAGGAGTTGATTGAAAATTACAATTTTTTCCATAAATTATCATTTTTTTTGTTTTTTCTTCTTGTGTGCTGTTGCTGTCTCCCTTCTACTCAGACGCATCGGCCGATGGAGTGGAAGAGAGATAGATGCGTCACAAACCGAACGCTTAAGCCGATCGTGCCTCTCTATCGCTTGTTCCGCGCTCTCGCTCGCACACTCGGCTCAGGCGGAACGTGACAATGAGTCATGCTTTTTCGTGTGTGCAGCCGGCGTTTATCGATTTATTAGACGTTATCACATCAAAATGAAGTAAAATTGCTCAAATTCTTATTAAAAACGCGTTTTTTAATTTTGTTTTCTTTATGGATAGTATTAATTTGACTAAATACGCGATATTTGATAACAATTTGCAAAACAAATTACAAAAAAAAAAAAATTACTTCGTACTCAATTTTCTCAAAAGCTATGGGTCAAATCAAAAAAAAAATTATTCTACAAAAATCGACTCCAAATATTACGTAGATTCACTGGTTTCCCGCTTGTACATCGAGTTCTGTTACACCATGTATATATGATTTAATTCTTTATTTGAACACAGTCAAAAACTGCGAAAATGTCAAACAGCCGATTAAATACGAAATAGCTATCACTATTTAGAAATACACGTAGATTTACTAGTACACATCCATCATTAACGATAATATTCACAAATTTAGGATAATTTACTAACAATAATTGTACGATTTTCCTTCGATAGCCCTGGGACTGTAAGCAGGGTGCTCGCTCCTTCGTACCACGTTTTGAAGAAATTCGGGAGACAATATACGCGATGTTCGTATAGTACAAATGCCAATCCAGGAAAGTGACGGGAAAATGGACTTACGTTTTTCTCCTTGGCACGACACTCCAAATTGCACTTGTTGGTTTTGATTTTCACTTGGTTTTAATGATTTCGATAACACGAGCACGGCCCGGCGCGATATCGTTTTGATGTTGTATGTTCGAGGTTAATGACTCGACTGACTTCTGAGTTAGTTTCCGTCGCCGGCCGCTAGGAGGGGGTATGACAGAGGGACAAAAAGGACAAATTGACATTTGACGAAATATTAATAAGTCAGTCCTGAACAATAATTATGTAGATTCACTGGTTTCCCGCTTGTACATCGAGTTTTGTCACACTGCGAATTGGTTGGTTGGAAGAAACTGCACTCTTTGTAAAAAAAGCCAAGTGAATGATTGCTAACCTGAAGCCTGGAGAGGGCGTACACCCTCCTCCCGTCCTCCACGGTCCGGACCACTTGGAAGAAGAAGGCCACGAACTCCTCGGGCTGCAGGCCAGCTGACGAGGACAGCGGAGTGAAGTGGTCCACCACCTTCTCCACTCCCTGCAACAGGCGAGCACTCCATCCATTCAAATATTCCATAGGATGTATAATACAGCTGGTAGATTGCTTAGTGGGGTAGTCCCCGGGTCCCCTGTATGTCTGTGAAGGTCTCAATTTACATTCCATCCCCCAATTCTGTTGTATAGTGTCATGTTTAGTATTGATAGTGATGATAGGTATAAGGTACGGCAGGGGACGTATGGAGTAGTGTGTGCGTACTGTTCCGTAAAAGGAAGTATCTAGATATAAAAGATTGCTTAGCGGGGTAGCCCCCGGGGGGCGTAATGCGCGCTGGCTAGGTCTGCTTGTTGTGTGTACGTGCGAGGAGGTCTTAATTTACATCCCATCCCCCAATTCAGTTGTATAGTGTCTTGTTTAGTAAGGATAGGATGGTCTTTGCATAGGTATTGTGATAAGGTACGGCAGGGGACGTGTGGAGTAGTGTGTGCGTACTGTTCCGTTAAAGGAATTATCTAGATATAAGAGATTGCTTAGTGGGGTAGCCCCCGAGGAATCTTTCGATTTTTTTTATCGACAAGATGAAGAAAGGCCTTCTACAGTGGTTCGGTCATGTGGAGCAAACGGCTAAAAGAAGTTTAAATGCAAGTGTGCCTGGATGTAGAAGCCGAGGAAGGCCGAGAAAGACACGGCATGATCAAGTAACACAAGTGGACATGTGAAAAGTGGGAATAATCGGCGTATGTGCATGAGAAGATGTATGAATGTGCAAAGGAAGTATGTCAGGACAGAGTGGTATGGCGTTCTATCCTCTCTGCCTAGTGGCGTGATGGTAAGTTAGATATTTACCTTGTGAAGGACATTGGTGAAGTTGATATGAAGAATGCACGCACTGGCTAACAAGTATACTAACAATATTGATGTTTTCAACACAAATCTAGTGCATTTTAGGGAACGGTGTCTGGATGCCATCTCTAGCGGTAATGAATAGCTACCTACTGTGTAATCATTTTAAAATGTCTATGTAAAAGCCCCATGGGCGTAAAAACAATAAAATAAATAAATATCTCCGTAAATAATCAAAATATAACATTTGTATTTTCGCTAATCTTCAATCAAACTTTTTGACATGGGAAAAAAAATATTTTATACATATAACAATTGTAGGTAAATTACTTTAAAAATCTTTTTTTACCTGCATGTTTCAGAAATTTCATACAAACATTGTGTATTTTGCAGTAATAACAGAGGAATGTATGATTTTTATTTAGGCGTTTTTCAGCTTTGTGTTATTATGACAGACAGAGATACTAAAATACACACTGATAATATAAAATATTTATACAAAACAATACAATGAGGGAATCCACTGTTTTCTAAGTATTTTTTTTCTATAAACTTACTATTTAACTAAAACAAAAAAAAATTATTTATATATTTTTTTATAAGTTATTGATGAAGATACGATTTTTTAAAGTTGCACATTTCAAAATACCGCGCCAAATACCTACTATGTACTAACTGCGTCATTTTTGCAGGAGTGACGTCATAAAACGGGTTGTTTAAGGCCATGGTATTTCTCCAGCCAGTAACAAAACTGTCAAAAATCTATGCAAACTGACGCGGGAAGCACAGATAAAATATACCGTCGACTCAACTGTCATATACTGTTAACAGCTGTTCTAGGGAGACTGAATGGCGGCCATCTTTTTTGCAATAGAAGCTTGTATGTAGATTGTATTCCATATTAAAATGCCATGGAACGCGGCTACGGGGGTTTAAAAACGGAAACCGGAAACACTACACTTAGATACAAGGAGTGACGTCATTGTTTAAGATTTTGAAATGAATGTGCATCTTTCACATCCCGTGGTAAATGGTTCCATAGTCTTGCAGCCTGGACAGTGAATGATTTGGTAAAAAAGGAGGTATTTTTTCCATCAATGAGCGTAGTGATAGTCCGTGCTCAGAGAGGTAAATAAATTAGTCCGGGGTGAGACAAAAGATTAGAAGTTTGGGCTGATACCTATTGCACTGCACTTGGTGTACAAATGCAGTGCCCTATGCAACATTGGGTGCGGATAAGAGAAAGTAGCAGAAGTATTTGTTTATCAAATTTTTTCGTTTCCAGCCCCACGTTGGGCGCCAATTGAGATGTAGAATCCCAGTTTCTAGCCCCACGTTGGGCGCCGATCGTGACGCGGAATCCCAGTTTTGAGCGGGTGGCGAAATGGAGGAGTTGTGCAGTTACCCTGGCCAGGTCCGTGTCCTGCCGGCAGAGGAGCGTGTCCACGAGCGGCTTGACGGCCTGCACGGCGGGCGTCGGGGTCACCAGCCGGGCGGCCCAGCGGGATATCTGGAACACGTTGTGGCAGAGGTGCGCCGAGGGGAAGCACCACTTGATGGCCTGCGGGAGAGAAACAGACGCTATACACAGGGCCAGTGGAATGCAATCCATCTACCTATCTATACATATAAAAATGAATGTAAGTTTGTTTGTTTGTTTGTCCACTAAGCGTTCGAATACCGTTTATCCGATTGCAATAAGTTGTTGTAGAGAGCTGTTTTATTCAATCCTGGGAACGTTTCTGTTAAAAAAATCAAATTCGTTCTCAATTTTCTCAAAAAATATGGGTCAAATAAAAAAAAAAAGTGTTCTAGAAAACCGACTCCAAATATGACGTAGATTCACTAGTTTTGTTACACCCTGTACATGCACAACACAACGTGCACCAAGACACCAAGAGTGAGGAAACAAGTATTTGAAATGTTTATGATGTATTGCAGTGCATGTGTGGAGTGCGGTGCAAGTGTTGGGAAACAGGTTCTGGATATTTAAGCGAGGAGAAATTTTTAGATGGTGATTTAAGTATTTGAAATGATTATGTTGTATTGTGGTGGGCGAGTTACCTCAGAGTTGTGTTCAGGGTCGGCCACCACGCAGCGGATCTGCTTCCAGGCCGGGTTGCAGGACTTGAAGGTCTCCAGGAGCCACCGGACGTTATCACCGAGGGTGGAGATGCCTGCAAAGCGCATAGGAACTTAATGTCTCTCATCATCATCATCATGCCATATCCGCTCCTAATGTGGAGCGTATGGATTCCACAAACTGCCTCCTGAACTGTCGACAGTGGCCGAAAACCTGATGCCTTGTAAGATAGGCAAGCATGGTGGCGGCTCCCGGGAGGCCCGCGTAGTATATGGGGAAACGCCTTCGCCGGATGACAGTAAATACCGCGGGTTGGGTTGCTCACCTGTGTTCTTTACACAGTCAGACCACCGCACACCTAATATTCTCCTAAGGGACCTATTCTCTGCACTCAGAAGTCTGCTATCTTGGGCCTGGTTAGGTGCTACGATACGCAGCCATAGAGGAGAACAGGCGGATTTTGTTTTAATAAACATCCGAACTCCAGACAGCTTTCATACTGTTAAATGCGGCGCCCGCCGCACTCCCAGTTATTTCTGAACTCTGGCGTTTTCCGTCACGTACGCTCCCAGGTATTTGAAGCTTCCTTACAAAGTCCACCACAACCGCCACAGTAAGTTAACGGCACGATTAACAATGGCGATATTTACCGGCGCTGATGATGACCGAGCGCCCGTTGCCGTCTTCCGTCAGAAGCAGCGTGAGGACCTGCCGCACATAGTCGGTACTCCCGGAGACGGCACTCTTGAACTCGATACCTGGAACACAAGATACAAGATATTTTAAATATCGAAACTATTTTTCATAAAATGATGTTGGGTGTCGTTTCAATGGTTTTCGGGGGCTCTGATTTCGAATCAAGCGTTTATTTTTAAATACAAGATGGCAGACGCAACTATTTTTCATAAAATGATGTTGGGTGTCGTTTTAATGGTTCTCGGGGGCTCTGATTTCAAATTTAGCGTTTATTTTCAGATCCAAGATGGCTGAATTTTTTCATAAAATGATGATGAGCATCGTTTTTAAAGGTAAACAAACACAATGATCAAACAACAGGGACAACAGATAATTTAAGACATTTGCGCCATACCACACTTTCTATGACTAGATACAGACATAATAGAAACAGAAAGGGATGTTAAATATCAACCATCAATCCAACATGAAATATTTATTTACCTGTGATTTTCATTTGAATATTTCATGTGTGATACCTTGGACTGGTACTGAAGCGTATGACTGATCACCTTACCTTCATGCAATAAAATGATCAAGATACACTATCGCACTCGGTGTACCGATGCAGTGCCCTAAGCACCATCGGGTGTTGATAAGGGAAAGTTGATTGAAAGATTGGTGAAAATCTGACGAACATGAATATTTATAATGTGAATGGGTCTTCAGTGGCCCTTCTTAGGACCACCAGAGCATCAGAGGTTACGATGTGAACAGCAGTCGTAAAAAGGAACACTGTCAAATAATAACATACGCAGCTACTTCATATTTCTGCCTCAGTGGCCCTTCTTAGGACCACTAAAGCATCAGAGGTTACGATGTGAACAACAGTCGTAAAAAGGAACACTGTCAAATAATAACGTACGCAGCTACTTCATATTTCTGCCTCGGTGGCCCTTCTTAGGACCACTGGTCCGCCTGAAAGTAGCAGACGTTTCCCGGGTGGGTTTGTTCAGATTGATCAGAGTTCAGGCCTTACCGCTTTCAATGCACAGGAACTGGGGAATGGAGTTGAAGGCCAGCTGCATGGAGGGGGTGGTCAGGTAGACACACTTCAGCACGCCATTTGGAGAGTGGAGCAACTTGACCCCAGCATCTAGAAGGCCACACAAACAGTTTTCATTATTTTATATTTATTTTAACCCTCGCCTTGCGGTGATGTACCCCGCATTGCAAAATCTCACTAAATAATTAATATCTCCGTAAATAATCAAAATATAACACTGGCATTTTCGCTAATCTTCGATTCAACCTTTTTACACCGGAAAATAAATATTTGATACATATAAGAATCGTAGGTAATTGCTTCAAAAATATTTTTTACCTGCAGTAAACAGAGGACTTTAATGATTTTATTAATGCGTTTTTCAGATTTTAAAATAACAAAAATGAGTTATTTTGACAGACGGAGGTACTAACTACAAATGATTGTATCTCGCTTATTAATTATCCGATTAACGAACGGATAGCACCGATGGCTTTGTGATTCTTCGCTCTATTTTTCTTCATTCACAGAAAATGTCGATTTGTTGATTTTACCGTAGTCGAGCTGGAGTTTCCGAACCACGAAGTCGTACTTGGAGTTCAGCCAGCGAGCCGTCGTCTCGCTCAGCACATCCTGACCGGATCTGCAATCAAACATCTTCATATTAGTGTGAGAAGGGAATACGGCATTTTAAAAATGGGTTCCAGAACAATGGGGTTCTTCCAGATAACATGAATATTCTTAAAAACGTTATAAATATTTAAAGTATATTTTTACAATTCCAACGATATAAACCACAATACTCAAAAATTAGGTTTTTTTATTAATAAATTTATGTTTTAAAAACACGAAAACACGAATGATGTCAACCCGTCCACCGTGAAAGGCTGTGAAATTCATTCCGTTGTGGCGAGCGCCTATATTGCTTGAGGTTTACTAAACCGCATTGCGCGCCCATTTTACAAAACCGCGCTATTATAAAATTCTAACAAAACATTGTAAAAATTTAAAAAAAATTCCATAATATTTTTTCAAGTAAAAATAAAAAAATCGTGAAAGAAACCCCATTGCCAAGATTGATCGACTAACTAATACTAACGAGAGGATTGAACGTCATACACTCTGTCCTGAGCATAATTTCCTTTGCTTCCTCTACATTCATAATAATCTCATCCACATGATTGATTCCGACTTGTCCCAGTCCACTTCAAGTTTGGTCATGCATGTCTTTCTCGGCCTTCCGCGGCTCCCACATCCAGGCACACTTGCATTCAAACTTCTTTTAGCCAACCTTTTGTAATTCAATACAAATACTTGTAGACAAATTACTGGATCTTACCCTGTTATGGGCTGAATATTAAGATATTATTGGTATCCCAACAGAGAAAAAGTACTATCTGGATAACGAATGGTGGATTATTTCCACTCGTTTATCGGAGAGAATATGACACGTCATTGGCTGGGTTAAGTGGCCATTACTGTACTACAAACATTCCCATTCCGCAAATCATTCTGATAAACCATATAATATTCTAATTATTGGATTAGACTATAATATAGGTATGAAATCGTCTTCGTCAGAAATCATAGAAGGTTTTACAGAATTTTCGGCCATTCTTGGCTTCTACATTGAGAAGATTGCAAAACATCTTTTAGCCTGTTCTTTCATCACTCATTCGCTCCACATGAGTCGAAAACCATCGTAAAAGGTTTAATTTTGTGGATAATGCTTATCTCAGCCTTGCACTCTGCTCTAGAATTTGGACATTTGTACACCTATCAACATAGTGCTTACCACACATAGATCGCATTTCACAGCATTCAGTCTACTTTCATCCTTGTTTTCCAACACCACGCTTCACTACCATACATAAGGGTTGGTACCAGAACTCCGTTGTGTAATTGCCAATTTAGCTTCTTATTTGCCACTATGGATTTCAAGGCACCATTAACTCTGTTTCCTTCTCTCAATGTCCTTTATCCACATTTCCGTCTCTTGTTAAACATACTTTCCCAAATATACAAATTCTTCAACCTGCTTCAATCTGTCTCCATTTACTATAATATTACATAGATGACAAGTTGATAATATGTTGAGATGTGAAAGTGTTAGGAAATGGGTTCGGAGGGACTCACTCCTGGTCTCCGTCCACGATGTTGATGATCTCGTACTCCTGGCGCTGCTGTTGCTGTTGTTGCTGTTGCTCCGGTGCGTCCCGCTGCGCTCGTGGCGCCTCGTAGCACTCCTCCGCCGGCTCGTCCACCTGCGGGCAGATATTCCAATATACGAGGCCGATACATCTGAAGTTTTCCGTCATGTACGCTCCCAGGTATTTGAATCCATCATAAAATATCGATGGTCCCTATATCTCTTCCAAGAGTTTGTTTTACTTTTGACACATAAAGTTCCGTAATTTTTGACAGGCAACCATAGACCGAAAAATGCAATACTTCACGTTTTTTTCTTTACGATAGTGAGCGACATGTTCTTTAGCTCCGATATTTATCCATATCGATGTTTATTGAGCCTACTTATGCAACGAGGATTATTCAAGTTGATTTTTTTTCCATGAAAAAAATATAAAATGTGATTTAAATTAAAACCTATTTGTGTTTTTTTTCTTTGTTTGTCGCGACACAGAATTTCTCGATTTACATTACGACAATAAAATAGTCCTATGCATATTTGGGTTTTCTGTAGCTCCTGCACCCGATGACAAACTCCAATTAAGGAGTTTATCGGGACTGTATTTAAAGTTTCTTTTGTAAAGAAATTATGTATTTTTTGTAATATTTTTTATTGAATAAAGACTGTTAAATGTTTTACGACAGCGCTTTCGTAATATAAACTCTGCTCTAAACGTCTTTTGGGTATGGTTTATAAACTACAAAATGTTGAGCAAAATAAAAATATAATTGATAAGACTTCTTCATAAATAAAGTCGAATTTTTATGAGAAATGGATTCGGTAACGCATTAGGACATCCCTAATCAATACATAATCGAGCTGTCAAAAGTAAAATAAACGCTTGGAATTGGTAAAGTATAAGCTGTCGTTTTATTTATTTATCTCCTTTAACAAATAAAATATCAAAAAAATAAGACGACACAAACACGCATCTGGTCGATATCTAAAATGTGTGAAAGAATCATCGCTCTAATATACAATGAAAGCCCCACCCTTTCCCTAGACTGCTTTAAAGACTATTGAGTCTTTTTTCAGTCCAGCCAACTCTACCGATTTTTTTTTGCAAATTGTTATCAAATATCATGTATTTAGTCTATCATAAAGAATTAATACGTTTCCATAAAGATAACAAGATTAAAAAACTTTTGTGAGAAAAAAAAAAAAAGTTTTAATTAAGACATATTTGTCCACAAGATGTTTTACTTAATGTTCCCAATCTTATGTGAAAATTTTGTACATCTACTAACAACTTTTGTGAGATTAAAAGTCATAAGAAGAAAAAAAAAGTTTTTCTTCAAGACCTGCAGATAAGGGAGATTACATCTAGCGGGCAGAAAAGTCATTATGAAATTAAAAACATTCAATCTTGAAATCTCTCGGGGACAATAAAAAATTTCAAAATGAAAACTATGAAAGTTTGATGTAGAGATTAAACTGTAGTTAACTCAATGTTTGTGGTACCAAATGTAGAGTTATAATTATTCAATGAAACACAATGTATTAAGCTACTTAATTTTTATTGCAATTAGTTCTCCCTTCGTTTTTTGTACGAAACCCTTTTAAAACAAAAGTGCTTAATTTAATACTGACCGAATTTGTTTCTATTACTCACCCACTCTATACCGATAAAAATAAAGACAACGAACGTTGGTCCAGAATTACATCACCATTCTTTGTACTCTACAAATCTACTAACGTAAACGTTATTTAAATTTTGAATCTTTCTCTCTGAATTTATTACTGACCCCCTAGGTCATAAAGAAAACTTTTAAAATATCATTGATGTAATACTGTGCAGGTCATAATCGAAACAGGAGGATGTAACACTGGATACAAATAGTAAACATCTCACAAGCACTTTATTTTATGGCAAGAGTCCTATCGTCTAAATATAACTTAAAGCAATTGTCATACAGATGATATATGGCTTAAAGTAAACAGTCATAATCTTCTTTAAAGGATTTTGCTGTGTGCTGCTGGTCGTCCGGGTGTAAATCCAACTGATTTTGTTAAATAGATAATTCAAATATGTTACTACAGAAACAAGTGTGACATTAGTAAACAGATGCTGTGCTCAATTTTGGCCAATATTCTATGCTTTTACATATTTTCTTTGTCTTAGTTTAAATAATCAGTTATACGGACACGGTATATTGTATGTTTACCTGCTATTAAAGTAAGAAGTCAGCTTGAATATAACTCGATCATTTGGTCTCCTTATCTACAGGGTTCACGTAAAGAACATTGAAGGTCTAAAACAAAACATTCATTTTTGCGCGTTATTAATTTTAAATGACTTACTCCCATTATAAACATAAAATTATAACATTAGAACAATAGAAAATAGAAGAATATGTTTTAAATGATTTGCTCTTTCTGTTCAAAGTATTAAAATCCACGTTTTTGATTGTTGTCAACTAGCAAATTTAATTAGTATACGAGTGCCTGGTCGATGTACCCGCAGTAATGCACTATTTACTGTAGCCAATCATCGACCAATTACAGTGCTAAACTCACCGATACGAAAAAATGCACGCACTGGCTAACAAGTATACTAACAATGATTTGATGTTTTCAACACAAATCTAGTGCATTTTAGGGAACAGTGTCTGGATGCCATCTCTGGGCGGTAATGAATAGCTACCTACTGTGAATAAAACATTTCAAAATGTCTATGTAAAAGCCCTATGGGCGTAAAAACAATAAAATAAACAATAAATTTATAGTTTTTTATTCCGCATATAAGACAATATGTTGCTCTGTAAAAACAAAGTTTCTTTATGCACGCACTCTAACAAATATACTAAACAATATTGATGTTTATTTAAACTAACCATCACACCATTTTTACGTATGGGTAGGCAGAGAGGATAGAACGCCACACCACTCTGTCTTGACATACTTCCTTTGCTTCCTCTACATTCATACATCTTCTCATGCACATACGCTGATTATTCCGACTTTTCACATTCAAGTACTGGTCGTACTTGATCATGCCATGTCTTTTCTCGGCCTTCCTCGGCTTTCTACACCCAGGCACACTTGCATTTAAACTTCTTTTATCCGTTCTTTCATCACTCATTCGCTCCACATGACCAAACCATCGTAAAAGCCCTTAATTTAGTGGATAATGCTTATCTCAGCCTTGCACTCTGCTCTGATTTGGACATTTGTACACCTATCATACATAGTCTTACCACACATAGATCGCATTTCAACAGCATTCAGTCTAGTTTTTTTCCGACACCACGCTTCACTACCATACATAAGGGTTGGTACCAGAACTCCGTTGTGTACCTACTGCCCAATTTTGCTTCTTTCAATAAGTTCTTATTTGCCACTTCATAACCCCACTCAGACTTCAGCACTTACAATAATTAGTCTAAATCTATCTTGATATGAACTAAAATGACTTGTCCAAGAAACTGTGCAGTTTTCTGTCCTGTATCTGTCCAACATATTCACCTCGGCAGAGTTGACATACTGCTCCTCCTGGCCGTCCTCCTTGACGTCGTAGATGGTCTCCGCCATGACGATGCGACCGCTGGAGTCCATCACGAGGTTCCCGCCGAACGCGAAGTTCCCCGAGTGGCTGCCCTGCTCGTAAACTATTACCGTGTTGGGGCCCGAGGTGACAGGCTCCCCCTTCATGTTCAGAAACACCGGCTGCTCGTAGTTCCCGTCCATCTGCTGGATAATCTGCTGGTTCTGGTTTACGAACTCGACCGACTGCTGCGGCGGCAGGACCTCGACTTTCTGCACGATTTTCGCGTCATCTTTACTCCGCGCGTTGGTCTTTTGTTTCTTGGCGTCGGCGTCGTTTTCGTCGCCGCTCTTTTCTCTTGATCACCGTCTTCTTCGCCTTCTTCTTGTCCATACTGCCGAGCTTCACGCAGTCGCGGACGGTAAGCGGAATCTGCGAAATGTCGGGTACGTAAACAATAACATATTTCACGATTCACCGGCGACAAATAACGTTTCTGACATGTCCGACGCGTTGCTTTCGCATTTCCCTGTGCACCGAATAATATTTTGTATTATTTTTTATTGTCGGAAACTGTCAAAAATCGGAATTGATGTAATTATGCGGCGCTAATGGGAACCCGAACTGGCGGCCATGTTTGCTTTGTGTCTCTTCTATAGGTGTCTCTTTTCTTTTTTCTAGTTGCGAAGTAATCGATTATTATAATTGAATTTATTCAGTTATTCGGTTGACAGAATTATCATTCGAATACTTCAAATAATTCAAAAGCCACGATCAAAAGTGTGGAACAGCTGCTGCTGATACTGCTTCCCCTTATCCGGACCCAATGGTGCATAGGGCACTGCATCGGTACACCAAGTACGGTGATTCTTGATCATTTTATTACGGGAAGGAAGGATGATCAGTCCTAAGCTTCACACACGAAATATCAATATGAAAATCACATGTATTCAATGCAGACCCCCGGCGGAAAGTTCCAAACACTAAAATTTTACCGAATCTACCAACTCGATAACCATACAGCCTCTCTTTCTAAACAATACGATGAAATTAATATGCATGACAGAAAAGAGATAAATGATTTTCTCTGAAAACCGTTGCGACTAAATTTATCTATCTTCCACTATGTGACACATTTTAATCATTTTGTTTCCCTCTAACAAGTTGAGATTGAGTAAAAAGTTGACTCAATCTTCCTTGGACTAAGACATGACAAGGAACAAAAGACCCTACCTATCTAACTATGTAAAATAAACATCATTGGATACAACACCCGATTGTGACAGCTTTTATTAGACGATAATAGATCATTAATAATGACAAATAATCATTAATTAAGAATTCACGTAATAACCTGTGAAATAAAAATAGTATAACGAACTATTCGATTATCAAGATAACCGGTTACATTATCACTAGCTTTATGTATTTTTTCTATGTACCTATATCTGTCTCTTTCCATTGCGCAGCTCTTGTTTATGGTTGGTGCGCCTGCGCAGTAGTATAATAATATGGTTCCTAAACTTTGCGCAAATGACAAAATGGTACCTTTTAAATTTACCAGATTTTTTTTCTTCTCGGGGGGCGCAGGCTCCGCGCGCTGGACGTTCGAGATTTAAAATTTCTTGATTTCTTCGATCTAAGAAAAAAAAACAAAAAGATACCAATTTGGACCAGCTCCTTGAGCAGGTTGGGATGAAATTTCTCGCAAAAATAGCGCTTAATAAATAATCCGCATCCATAAATAAATAAATAATGTGTTTATGACAAAATTAAAGTCGAGACAGTGATAGGGGCAATGAAAGCATTTGGTCGGGTATACAACCTCCTTTCTTCCGGTTTTTCCAGTTAAAACTGAATCTATTAAATTTCACCGATTAGCTTTAAAAAATCGGTAAAGTTATGCTAGACAGAAAAAAATACTCAATAGTTTTTATAACAGTCTAAAGAAAAGGTGGGGCTTTCAAACACACGAGTTTATTGCCTGTAAAATGCAAAAGACTTAAATAAAAAACAATATCCCATAGTGTATTTTTTTCATTAATATAATTGATTATTTTGACACCACGGGACTTTTTTCGTGGCGCGTACCCTAAATTACAAGCACTAATCATTTTATAATATTATTTTAATTTTTGTTATAAGTAAGTACTTTTATTTTAATGTTTATTTGTGTCACTGGTAGCCCTGAGCGCAGAATATACTAGAAGAAAATTTGAATTTGACAACTCGTGCAATTGTAAACACTTCACTCCGGTGATATTTTGTGTTTTCTTGTGAACGATTTTAAGAATATACTAAAAATGGTGTGTAATCGATTTAAAATAAGGGCCATCCTATATTCAAATAAGATTGTTTAATCTTAAATTAGCATTATACGCGTTTATGCGTTTATGTTATGGTGCTATTTTCTTTAAAAACCCATTTAAAAATATATTCGCCGACACTTATTTTTTGTTATTTCTTTAAGAATTGTAAATATCTCGAGTTTTGGCCGGTGATTCGATGTTTTTGATTATATTTTCACTCGTGGAATGTGCCTGTGGTGAAAAAATCACGCATTCATTCTGTTTTTCATTTATTTTTTTCCAAATCTCGAAACTTCTGTCACCTGACTTGGAAACATAACCTATTTGTATGTTTACGTGGGCTGTGACTCGATTGAATTAATTTATTTTTATTTATTACATTTATAAAGTAGACTGGATGCTGTTGAACCATGTATGATAGGTGTACAAATGTCGAAATTAGAGCAGAATTCGCGGGCTGAGATAAGCATTTATCCACAAAATTAAGGTCTTTTGCGATGGTCGGTCATGTGGAGCGAAATGGGCGATGAAAGAACGGCTTAAAGAATCTATGACGCGACTGTGCCTGGATGTAGACGCAAGTCTGAGTAAGTCATGGCGTGAAGGTTAATTAGTTAGTTTAAAAATTAATTATGTGAACTTTGTATTCTAGCAACCCCAGATGTAATTCTCGTGAGGGGACCAGGACTCCTCCCAGGGGAGAGCCTCAACTGCTGTCCACATCAACGGCATTAAGCCTGCAGATGGTAGTGGACCTCTGTAAGACCATCTTTACTAGACTATCCGCCGAGAGTCAGGACGGTGGCCCACACGGCTGTCGCGTGCTACTGGCCAACACCTGTGTTAGGATCTTGACCTGTCTGCGGGGACTAGGCGGCCATGGGGCTACAGATGCTGCTTAGTGGAATCCCATATGCTCACAAATTATATTCAATGGCAATATGTTAATATTTTCCAAAAAAAAAAAATGAAGTTACACATGAAGAACCACCCTACGGGAATTCGAAACCCGTGACCTAATACCCCGACCGCTCCTTTATCTTGGTGGTGCATTGGGCACTTGTACCAATAAACAGAGTATAATGATAAGTTTTTATAACATGAAGGTAAATAAATAAAAAATTACAATTTGACATCTTAACAGAGACGAGAAGTTCGGAAGTAATATGGATATCTAGGCATTTACAGGGCTTATGACCTGTCATTGGCGAGCGGTAATGTATCACTTGATGTATTACAACATTATAAGCACAACATTTTGACGTGAGTCCAATACTTGTAGACAAAAAACCTGGATTTTCACCCATTACGGGCTAATAATAACAAGTTGAATAATTAAAGGTTTCTGCTAAAGAAGCTTAGCAATTTTTCAATGGATGACAGAGAGTGTCTCCACATGTGAGCGCGTCGCGCCGTTTTAGCTGTACAATTGGAGGAAGATTTTATGGATATCAAATTACGTAGGCGAAATGGGGAATGTTTGTAATACAATCAAGTGGCCACTTAACCCAGCCAATGGACAGGTCATACAAACACCTAGTGAATATCCCATATTTCCTTTCCCAATTTTTTTCTCGTCTCTGTTGAGATGTCAAAAGCGTATTACCAACATTCCCCATTTCACCTAGTAATTTGATATCCATATCAGCCAAATCATCAGAACTTGTATATATACTCAGTGAAATGGGCGCGAACGCTTCACACAGGTTGATTAACACTCTGCCAATCCACTAATTATGAGAAAATAGCTAAGCAATTCTAGCATGAAACCTTTATGATTGCAATTGAGTTTCTTACCGAATTATATCACCATACAGGCCTTACACTTACTGGAGATGAATCTTCATTTGTTATTCTTTTTTAACTTTTTCCTCCAATATAGTCCATTTTTCCCTTACCAAACTTCTCAAATCTGTTGAGCATGTCATATTGTAATTCCTAAGCCCGTAATGGGGAAATCCAGTTTTTGTTACAAGTATTTGTACACATTTCAAAATGTTGTTAAAAACATTAATTAATTAACCAACAATTTCAACCAGTTTCAAGAAACCTTACAGATGCAAAGAAGCAGACAAGATGCAGGTACAAAAAGATATAAGGCTCACCACCACTTGCCTATTATAATATAATAATGAGTGGGAATCCACTGTTTCTAAAGTAATTTTTTTCTATAAACTTACTATTTAACCAAACAAAAAAAATATATTTAATAATATTTTTATAAGTTATTGATGAAGATACGATTTTTAAAGTTGCACATTTCAAATACTAACGCCAATGTACTATGTACAACTGCGTCATTTTTGCAGGAGTGACGTCCATAAAACGGGTTGTTTAAGGCCATGGTATTTCTCCAGCCAGTAACAAAACTGTCAAAAATCTATGCAAACTGACGCGGAAGCACAGATAAAATATACCGTCGACTCAACTGTCATATACTGTTAACAGCTGTTCTAGGGAGACTGAAATGGCGGCCATCTTTTTTGCAATAGAAGCTTGTATGTAGATTGTATTCCATATTAAAAATGCCATGGAACGCGCTACGGGGTTAAAAACGGAAACCGGAAACACTACACTTAGATACAAGGAGTGACGTCATTGTTTAAGATTTTGAAATGAATGCTATTTTCAACATTTTTTATTAATTTTTGCGTGCGTTTTTGGGATATTTCATCCCACTTCAAAATTTTTTAATATTCGCGTCTACACGAAAGCATTTTTAAAATTCAATTCCGGGTAGCAGTGGATTTCCTCATTGTTTATATTTTTGAATTCAGGTTCGCACCACGCTGGGCCCGCGAGGGATGGACAAGCTGATAGTGGACGGCAACGGAAAGGCCACCATATCCAACGATGGGCCACCATCCTCAAGATGCTGGACATCGTGCATCCGGCTGGCGAGGAACCCTCGTCGACATCGGCAAGGTCCAGGACGACTGCGAGGGTTTTGTGCACAGGGGGAACCATGGTCTGACTTACTGGAGTTATCTTCAGGCGTTTTAACAGGGCTCGCCTGGGTTAAGTGGCCAACGAAGTACTACTACTTCCCTGAGGGTATAAGTAATAAAGCTCGATGAGCCCTCACCTACACCAATTAAAAGATTGATTTGCCTAAAATGCTTAACTAATCTTCTCACCAGTCACCATTTGCTCGATCACAGATCAAACCGACTCGATCTGTTAATAAGCGACAGTGATAACGATTTCTTACCCATGGATGTTTAACGTTTTCGCGATCACAATGGAACAACACGCGTTAAAAGTTATCGATCGGGATTATTAAACGAGCGCATACTAGTCGCGAGCCATTTCCCCGAGATATATCTTATTCGCACAAATCATTCAAACCAATTCTTTAGCATATATCATTCGCACAATTCTTCATTCAATCTTTATTATAATTTAGAGCGGTTTTCGGCAAGCCAAATATTGAGAAAAGCAGTCGACATAATAAAAAATTGACAAGCGCGATGATTTGACGTTTTGACTTACGGCCGCGATAAAGCTTAGATCGGGCTCCGCTCGGCTCAAATGATCGTCAATGCTCGGCTGTGCTCGGTATGTCATTGTGATCGCTCAAATCGTTAGCGTTAGCACGTGATTAGCCATGTTTTTAACTACGTCGATAGCTATCTGTGATTGAGCTACAGGAAGAAAAATTGCGGGTTTGAAAATTGTCAAAATACAATAACTCAAATGTGGAAAAATTTCTGTTACAAATTCCATATACAATATATTAGGTTACAAAAATTTGTCATATATATCGACGCCTCCTACGTATAAATATCGTAACCACACAAATCGTCGATTTTGAGTTTTTGGTGGATTTCGTCTGTATTTAACTATATCTTTAATCTACCAAAACAAAAAAATATTTTGCCGATAATATGGGCTTCTTTGGGGCGTATTTTGTCGTATCTACAACCAATGCGTTACCGAACGAAAATATTTTCAAATTGCTCCTCCTGTTAAATCGCATTTTGTGGGTTACGATATTATACGTAGGAGGCGTCCATATGGTTAATCAGATGATGGGCGGAATGGGGACTGTTGTAGTTACCTACATGAAGTGGCCACTTAACCCAGGCCAATGACAGGCGTAAACGCTAGATAATCCACATTCGTTTCCAGAGTTTCTCTGTCTCTGTTGGGATTGAATAATATCTGATATCAGCCCAGCATGGGTATAATCCAGTCATTTGTCTACAAGTATTTATTATTATTATTATTATTATTGAATATTAGGCGAGCAGCTTAAAAGCTGATATGCCTAAATCGGACAGTTTAGTTAGGTTTAAACTTGTCCAGTCCATTCTTAAACCCGTCCCAGTATTCGCAATGACCAGCTCCTGCGGTAGCCCGTTCCAGCTATCTACCACCCTGTTGCTCAGGAAATGCTTTCTTGGGTTCTGATTAAACGGCTCTTCTCCAGCTTAAGGTTGTGGCCTCGAAGTCGTGCGTTGTTTTTCAGTTTGAAGATTTCACACAATTTATTACACTTATAGTGACGGTTCATTATCTTGTATGTTTCAATTAAATCACCCTTTCCCCGTCTTTTCTTCAGTGTTGTGAGACCAAGAGTTTCTAGTCTCTGCTCATATACGGAAGTTGTTTATTTGTATACGTTCAAAATGTTGATAAAAGTTGGTCGTGTTTATGGTTTGCGACTCCGCCAGGTGGGCGACGGCACCACGACGGTGGTCCTGCTGGCCGGGGAGCTGCTGCTGAGGCTGCGCCCCTCGTGGAGGACGGCGTGCACACCCCGGATCATCATCCGCGCCGTGCAGCACGGCCGCCAACCACGCTCGCCACCCAGCGCCTCACCGAGCTGGCCGTACCGCGTGGACTGCTTCCGACAGGTGAACATAAGAAACATCACGTAGTATGAAAACCCATGTTAAAATATGTAATATTGATTTAGAAATATTCATATTAATGAATATGAACTGAAATTATCGATAGACTGCCGTATGTAATATTATAGTAAATGGAGACAGATTAAAGCAGGTTGAAGTATTTTTACAAGAGAGAGTTGACGTTTTTGCAGTAATTTGAAATAGATAACTTAAAAATAATTTTAACCTACTAAAAATTAAGATAAAAAAAACTTACTTTTAGTAGTCTGTAAAGTCGGTTTTACGGACGAATAATTTTACGTGATAACGTCATAAGAAAACATTGAATTAAAAATACAGCATACTTTTATGAATTGAATTGAATAATTATTACTGAATTATCATTTATTTTGTATAATACAAAGTAGGAGTTAATTGAAAAATTACAATTTTTTTCCATAAATTAACATTTTTTGCACTCGTTAATTTCACTTTCACTTTGTAGCTTGTGTGCTGCTGCTGTCCTCCCATCTACTCGGACGCATCGGCCCGATGGAGTGGAAGAGAGATAGATGCGTCACAAACCGATCGAGCCTCTCTATCGCTTGCACACTCGGCTCAATCGATTTACAAGACGTCAATTTGAATGTTTGAAATTTGAATGTCCCAGGAGTGTGCTGGAGAAAGTGCGCCAAACACGGCCCTCAGCAGCAAGCTGGTGAACCAGCAGAAGGCCTTCTTCTCGGATTCGATTTTGGCCGTGGGACGCCGTGCTGGCCCTGGACGACTCCTCCTCCCGCTGGACATGATCGGCGTGAAGAAGGTGCCCGGCCGGCTCCCTGGAGGAGTCCTTTCCTCGTCGGCGGTGAGCAGACAGACAATCCTTATTATTAAGGCGATCCATCCAGCGCGGAGCAAAACAAAGCAGTTGTCAAACTAAACTTTAGAGTCCCAATAATAAGCTTAACATAAAATTTCGAAAACCATATAAAAGAATTGAACATTTATCTAGTTGGTTAATGAAATAAAAATATTAAAAAAAAAATATTTGACCTAAAAAATTGCAAGGAAAAGTGCATTTTTCGTTTTTTTCAACAATTTTCAACACAAATTTTTATTATAATATATATTTATATATAGATATTTTGTATATTCTACTAATATTTTTTATTATAGTTATATTTAAAGATAAAATTATTGTTCTTATTGGGGATGAGTTAGTTTTTTTTTAAAAAGTATCTGATTTTCGTAAATAAAATTGTTTCAGAGTTCATTTCGAATTAAATTGTTGAAAACTTAATCGCTCTTTCTAATGCCCACTTTATATGAGACAGTTTCTTGTTCAGAAAACTACACAGTATCTTGTTCAGAAAACTGTGCAGTCTCTGTCAAAACTTCTGTCAAAAGACACGCTAAATATGTGTATTTTTGAAACGCGATTGTAAGTTATTATCGTATGTTTGCTCTCAGGAAATTGTATATTTAGCTAATAATGTAAATATGTTATTGTTTTTTTACCGTATTTAAAAGCATACAAATAAACCAATGTCTATTTAAAGTTTACATAAAAAAACATTGACTGTCATGTCAGCTTAAATCTGACACTAGCACACAGTTTTTCATGCAGTTTTACCTTTTATACGGGGACCGTTTTCAGACTGCACAGAAAATGTGTGTAGTAAACTGGCGCCATATAAAGATAGCTTTATACATATTACTTTTAAAAATGTTTTTTTTTTACATTTCTATATACAACACGTAAGTTTTCAATTAGGTTTCTTATTTTCCAAAAAATTGCTTAAATATTATTGCAATCAATATTATAAAATCCTGTATTTTCATTGAACATCAATCATATACAAAGCGTACGTTTTGAAAATTTGAAATCAGTTCTGAAATCATGTTTGGCTGGATGGATAGCCTTAACAGAGAACTAACTAACCATCACGCCATTTCTCCGAAGGGGGTAGGCAGAGAGGACAGAACACCACACCACTCTGTCCTGGCATACTTGCTTCCTCTACATTTCATACATCTTCTCATGCACGCACGTCGATTATTCCGACTTCTTACATGCCCCACCTGTTTTACTCGATCATGCCAGGTTGTCTTTCTCGCCTTCCTCGACTTCTACACCCAGGCACACTTGCATTTAAAACTTCTTTTAGCCGCGTCATATATAGGTCATAAAGCCCTGTTAACACCTATAGATAACCCACATTCGTTTCCAGAGTTTCTCGAGCAAGTATTGTGGGCACCTGTACTAACTCAGAGGAGTGTAAATGCTTCGGCAACGTAGACCTATCTCTTTCTTACATACGGTTCTATACGGAATTTTTAAACACTCACTTGAGACAGAGATAGAGGGGGTCAAAGTTTTTGACAAAAATAAGTCTTGTGCGGACCAAAAATTTTGTGAGGACTGTCCGCACTCTAGAGGAATTATATGTCAAATTTACACAATGTCCGTATTTTACTAGAAATTAATTTGTATTTACACAACGTCTCCATTTTATCTATATTTTTCGCTTTACAATTTACACTCTAGATAATGAATTGCAACGCCGCACTTTTCTCATAGAGTAATTATTTTAGAAGTCATTTAGTGTTGATCCTCGATCGATTATAAAATTTATCAAATTATATGTGTATATTTTTACCATTCTAATTTTTATAAATTATTATAAATAAAGTGCCTGATTAAAAAATAAATAAATTTTATCATTATAAAATTCTAAAAATTTGAATATAATCATTTCCACACATACGAATTATATAAATTAAAATAGATAACCCTAAAACCCCCTCACAAACAGTCAAAATTAAAAATAATACTATAAAATAAAATCTCTCAATTAATAGTATATACCTATAAATATAAAAAAAACATTAATAATATAATTAATTCTAATCTCAATAAAACTACTAATAAATGTTTACGATTTAAAGAAAATGAAAAAAATCTAATTAAATAATAATTAATAAAAAAATAACTTATTAATAAAATTTTCATTAGTTTTATTAGTTTGAATAAAACATTGATTTTGTAATTCAAAAGTAAGAATAATCTTTTAAAACTTCAGGAAAAAATTATTTTATTTTTCTATAATCTCCAAAATTATTATTTTCTTTAAACTATTTCCTGATTATCAAAATTATACCTATTTTAATAATTTTATTCACATTAATTAATATGAAAATTTAAAAAATATCCCATCCTTTATTAATTACTATTAATTTAGTGATTCAAACTTCTTTAATTATAATAGTAATTGGAATAATTAGTCAAACATTTTGAATATCATATATTAAATTTTTAAATCATATATTAAATTTTTAAATTTTTATTGGAGGATAACTAGTTTTATTTATTTACATTTCTAGATTAACTTCTAATAAAATCTTAAATTTTGATAAAAAATATTTATCAATAATCTTAATTTTTACTTTAATTACTTATTTGATTCCTTTAAATAATAATTTTATTAACTTCTAATAAAATCTTAAATTTTGATAAAAAATATTTATCAATAATCTTAATTTTTACTTTAATTCTTATTTGATTCCTTTAAATAATAATTTTATTAACTTCTAATAAAATCATAAATTTTGATAAAAAATATTTATCAATAATCTTAATTTTTACTTTAATTACTTATTTTATTCCTTTAAATAATAATCTTATTAATATGGAAATAACATTTTTTTTTTTTTTTTTTTTAAATTTAGAAAATAATTTATTTTTATCAAATTTTTATAACAGAAATGAAATATATTTAACTATTTTAATAATAATATATTAATTGATTGTATTAATTATTACTATTAAAATCACTAATTCATACGTATTAAACTATAATGAAAAATGAAAAATTTTCCTTAATTTAAAAAAACTCACCCCATTTTAAAAATTATAACTAATTCTTTAGTAAATTTTACCAACTACCTCTAATATTTCTTTTATATAACACATAGGATCAATTTTAGGAGTTTGTTTAATTATACAAATCGTTACGGGCTTATTTTTAACAATAAACTATATTCCTAATGTAGAAATAGCTTTCTCTAGATTAAATCATATTTATCGAAATGTAAATGAAGGATGATTAATTCGAATTATTTACACAACGGAGCTTCATTTTTTTTTTTTTTGTTTTATTTACACATCGGACGAGGAATTTATAATGAATCATTTATATTTAAATTACTTAGTCGTGAACAAGCATTATGTAGAAGACGTTGGACGGATATAAAAATCTATGTAGGTACATAATGAAATTAAGAAAAATGCGAAATAAGCTTTAAAAAATTAGTAGATGTAGATTTCAAATCATTGTGATAATTTATTTGTTTCATTTTCTTGTATATAGAACAAATAAATTAAGATAATTTGTTCTGTTTTACATTATACTACTTTATTTTCGTGTTTTATAAAGTAACATAATAATTTATTTTATATTTTTCTAATTACCTATCTATTTTATTATAATTCAGATTAACTTTTAAATATTAATTTTTATTTTAAATCTATGGCCTAATTTGCACATGGGCAAAACACAACCCGCAAGCCGAATCCAGCCCACTATTAATACTTTTTATTTCATTTTATTTTTTATGATTATTAATTTGTTTTAAAGAAATATTAATTTTTAATGTTTGATTTTTAAGTACATTTTTTTCGTATTAATTTGGATAAGTTTGTTTAGAACTAAAGATAAGTGTCAACTTATTACTGATTTTGTTTTGTTTACATTTGATTTTCTTTTACTTGCTGGTACATAGTTAAAATAAATATTTTAAAATAATAATCGTGAATGATTTTTTATTCATTATTTTTCCCATACTCAAAAGTTGTTCTCGATATTACGTATTACGCGTATATCTTACGTATAGGTGCCCACAATACTTGACCTGCGAACAAGAACAAGGATGTGTTTTGGGATACATCAGTCACAAGTTGCAACAGGCACCGAGGTCTCTAATTTAGTGCGGCCGCGGCGTTGTCAGATTTCACGCTATGTTAAGGGTTTGTTCCATTTCTATATAAAATGCGGTCTTTTTTTAAGCCCGCATTTTAGCATTTTCGAACTAATTTATACACACTTCAAAGTAGTGGCGCCATGTGGTGGTGACACATCTGAACTATATTTCGGCGGGTGTTATTTTTTTTTGACAAAAATACTCAAAATGCGTGCCACAAATGAAATACGCCCAGATTTTACCAGTCGACCAATCAGAACGAGAGAATTCTGTGCGTATATTTGAGGTGCTTTCAAAATAGAAATAAGGCAGACGAAATGAGTCCTTTTTTCCAGCCAACTCTAACGATTTTTAAAGCTAATCCGACGAAATATAGAATATTCAGTTTTTAACCAGGAAAAAGCGACGAAAAGGAAGGTAAAATCCGCGACCAAATGAATGTCATTGCCTGCTATCACTGTCTAACAGTCATAAACACATTCACCCCAACCTTCTAAAGGGGCTGGGCCCCAAATTTTACAGTGAGTAGGGATAAATACAGTTATTCCAGACCCCCTTTTTGGTCGATAGTTACAACTACCTCGCCTCCAACCACGCCCATATATGAAGACAGCGGCATAACAAAAAACAACCAGAGCATCCAGTCTTGCGGACCCATTTCTGCCGCACCCTATCCACATCCTAACCAAAACACAGTCACAGTCATACGCAAGGAAATGAGGAAGATGGACTCCGGCCAGGAACACCCACGCCAGTCCCCTGAAACGGGGAAACCAGACCAGACGGGGACTATCCCACTAAGTCTATTATTAGTGTTTATTCTTACTATTCCCTTTTATGGGAAAGAACGTTCACGAAAATGATGATTTCAGGTTCAGCTACTCCATGCAACATATACCTGTTGCAGTTAAAACAGAGGACATGGATGATTATTGTTAATGTCATTTGCAGATCCGCGTGGAGAACGTGCCCCGAGTACCAAAGGTGGTGGACGCGGAAGTGGGCCATCCCTGTACTAGAAAAGCTGCGCCAGGATCCACGAGTCGGGGGCCAGCGTGTGTGCTGAGCTAGCTGCCCATCGGGGACGTGCCACCCTAGTACATCGCCGACGGTACAGCCCTCTAAACTCTAGTGCCAGAAGGTGGTGGACGCAGAGTGGGGCCATCCCTGTACTAGAGCTGCGCCCAGATCCACGAGTCGGGGGTCCAGCGTGGTGCTGAGCAAGCTGCCCATCGGGGACGTGGCCACCCAGTACTTCGCGACAGGTACAATAGCCCTCTAACTCTAGTGCCAGAATGGTGGTGGGACGCAGAGTGGGCCATCACAGTACGATAAGCTGCGCAGATCCACGAGTCGGTGGCCAGCGTTAGGTGCTGAAGTCAAGCTCGGCATCGGGGACGTGGTCACCCATAGTACTTCGCCGACAGGTACAAGCCTCTAACTATAGTGCCAGAAGGTGGTGGAACCAGAGTGGGCTCCATCCTGTACGAGAAGCTGCGCCAGATCCTCGAGCGTGGGCCAGCGTTAGGTGCTAGAGCAAGCTGCTCCATCGGGGACGTGGTGCAGCCCAGTACTTCGCCGACAGGTACAGCCCTCTATACTCTAGTGCCCGCAAGGTGGGTGACGCAGAGTGGGCCATCGCTGTTACGCGAAGGCTGCGCCAGGATGCCACGAGTCGGGGGCCATCGTTGGTGCTGAGCAAGCTGCCCCATGCGGGGACGTGGCCACCCAGGTACTTCGCAGACAGGTACAGCCCTCTAACTCTTAGTGCGCAGAAGGTTGGTTGGACGCCAGAGTGGGCCATCCTGTATCGAACGATAGCGTGCCGCCAGATCACACGAGCCGGGGGCCAGCGAGGTGTCTGAGCAAGCTGCCATCGGGGACGTGGCACACCCCAGTACTTCGCCGACAGGATACAGCCTCTCAACTCTAGTGGCCAGAAGGTGGTGGACCCCGCGAGAGTGGGCCATCCTGTAGCGAGAACTGCGCCAGATCCACGAGTCGTGCGCCAGCTGGATGGTGCTGAGCAAGCTGCCCTTCGGGGCCGTGGCACACCCGTACTTCGCCGAAGGTTACAGCCCTCTAACTCTAGTGCAGCAGGTGGTGGCGCAGGTGGGCATCCTGTCGAGAAGCTGCGCGATCCAGAGTCGGGGGGCCAGCGTGGTGCTGAGCAAGCTGCCCATCGGGGACGTGTGCCACCCAGTACTTCGTCCGACAGTTACAGCCTCTACTCTTAGTGCCAGAAGGTGTTGGACGCAGGTGGGCCATCCTGTGTACGAGAAGCTGGCGCCAGGATCCACGAGTCGGGGGCCAGCGTGTGTGCTGAGAGGCTGCCCATCGGGGACGGGGCCACCCAGTACTTCGCCGACAGGTACAGCCCTCTACCTCTGTGACCGAAGGTGGTGGACGCAGAGTGGGCCATCCTGTACGGAGAAGCTGCGCCAGTATCCACGAGTCGGGGCCAGCGTGGTTGTGAGCAAGCTGCCCATCGGGACTTGGCCACCCAGTACTTCGCCCCGCACAGGTACAGCCCTCTAACTCTAGTGCCAGCAGGTGTGGTGGCGCGCAGAGTGGGCCAATCTGTACGCGAAGCTGCGCCCAGATCCACGAGTCGGGTGGCCAGCGTGGTGCTGAGCAAGCTGCCCTTCGGGGACGTGGCCACCCCAGTACTTCGCCGCCCGTACAGCCTCTAACTCTAGGGCCAGAACGGTGAGTGGAAGCAGAGTGGGCCATTCTGTACGAGAAGCTTCTTGCGCAGAGCCACGAGTCGGGGGCCAGCCGTGGTGTGAGCAAGTTCAACCGGGGACGTGCCACCCAGTACTTCGCGCCAGGTCCAGCCCTCTAACCTAGTGCCAGATGGTGGTGTGGACGCAGAGTGGGTACGAGAAGCTGCGCCAGATCCACGAGTCGGGGCCAGCGTGGTGCTGAGCAAGCTGCCCATCGGGGACGTGGCCACCCAGTACTTCGCCGACAGGTACAGCCCTCTAACTCTAGTGCCAGAAGGTGGTGGACGCAGAGTGGGCCATCCTGTACGAGAAGCTGCGCCAGATCCACGAGTCGGGGGCCAGCGTGGTGCTGAGCAAGCTGCCCATCGGGGACGTGGCCACCCAGTACTTCGCCGACAGGTACAGCCCTCTAACTCTAGTGCCAGAAGGTGGTGGACGCAGAGTGGGCCATCCTGTACGAGAGCTGCGCCAGATCCACGAGTCGGGGGCCAGCGTGGTGCTGAGAGCAAGCTGCCCATCGGGGACGTGGCCACCCAGTACTTCGCCGACAGGTACAGCCCTCTAACTCTAGTGCCAGAAGGTGGTGGACGCAGAGTGGGCCCATCCTGTACGAGAAGCTGCGCCAGATCCACGAGTCGGGGGCCAGCGTGGTGCTGAGCAAGCTGCCCATCGGGGACGTGGCCACCCAGTACTTCGCCGACAGGTACAGCCCTCTAACTCTAGTGCCAGAAGGTGGTGGACGCAGAGTGGGCCATCCTGTACGAGAAGCTGCGCCAGATCCACGAGTCGGGGGCCAGCGTGGTGCTGAGCAAGCTGCCCATCGGGGACGTGGCCACCCAGTACTTCGCCGACAGGTACAGCCCTCTAACTCTAGTGCCAGAAGGTGGTGGACGCAGAGTGGGCCATCCTGTACGAGAAGCTGCGCCAGATCCACGAGTCGGGGGCCAGCGTGGTGCTGAGCAAGCTGCCCATCGGGGACGTGGCCACCCAGTACTTCGCCGACAGGTACAGCCCTCTAACTCTAGTGCCAGAAGGTGGTGGACGCAGAGTGGGCCATCCTGTACGAGAAGCTGCGCCAGATCCACGAGTCGGGGGCCAGCGTGGTGCTGAGCAAGCTGCCCATCGGGGACGTGGCCACCCAGTACTTCGCCGACAGGTACAGCCCTCTAACTCTAGTGCCAGAAGGTGGTGGACGCAGAGTGGGCCATCCTGTACGAGAAGCTGCGCCAGATCCACGAGTCGGGGGCCAGCGTGGTGCTGAGCAAGCTGCCCATCGGGGACGTGGCCACCCAGTACTTCGCCGACAGGTACAGCCCTCTAACTCTAGTGCCAGAAGGTGGTGGACGCAGAGTGGGCCATCCTGTACGAGAAGCTGCGCCAGATCCACGAGTCGGGGGCCAGCGTGGTGCTGAGCAAGCTGCCCATCGGGGACGTGGCCACCCAGTACTTCGCCGACAGGTACAGCCCTCTAACTCTAGTGCCAGAAGGTGGTGGACGCAGAGTGGGGCCATCCTGTACGAGAAGCTGCGCCAGATCCACGAGTCGGGGGCCAGCGTGGTGCTGAGCAAGCTGCCCATCGGGGACGTGGCCACCCAGTACTTCGCCGACAGGTACAGCCCTCTAACTCTAGTGCCAGAAGGTGGTGGACGCAGAGTGGGCCATCCTGTACGAGAAGCTGCGCCAGATCCACGAGTCGGGGGCCAGCGTGGTGCTGAGCAAGCTGCCCATCGGGGACGTGGCCACCCAGTACTTCGCCGACAGGTACAGCCCTCTAACTCTAGTGCCAGAAGGTGGTGGACGCAGAGTGGGCATCATCCTGTACGAGAAGCTGCGCCAGATCCACGAGTCGGGGGCCAGCGTGGTGCTGAGCAAGCTGCCCATCGGGGACGTGGCCACCCAGTACTTCGCCGACAGGTACAGCCCTCTAACTCTAGTGCCAGGGGTTGCCTCACTTCTGTGTTCCTTACAAAATTAATATGTTATTCAAAGACACCTTTTCTCAAAACTCTATTTTGGCCATGATTTGCATCCATAGAGAAGAACAGGTGTGATGCAGGCGTTATAAAGGCAGAATTTTGCTTTAATCTCCAGACAGCTTTCATACTGTTGAATGCGGCGCCCGCTACTCCAAGCCGCATTCCCAGTTTTCCGTCATGTACGCTCCCGGGTGTTCCTCGCCTCGCCTAATGATGATGGATGATTGATGATTGCTCCTCCCCAGGGACATGTTCTGCGCGGGGCGCGTGGCGGAGGAGGACATGCGGCGCACGCAGCGCGCGTGCGGGGGCGCCGTGGCCACGAGCACCCGGGACCTGGGCCCCGCCACGCTGGGCGCCGCCGCCGCCTTCGAGGAGCGCCAGGTCGGCGCCGACCGGTTCAACTTCTTCACAGGTACCTGTACTTCTCACCCTAGCTTATTGGATTCTTCTGACGTGATGACGTCTAATGAATCGATGAACGCCGGCTGCACGACTCATTGTCGCGTTCCGCCTGAGCCGAGTGTGCAAGCGAGAGCGCGGAACAAGCGATAGAAAGGCACGATCGGTTTGTGACACATCTATCTCTCTTCCACTCCATCGGCCGATGCAAGTAAACAAATCGACGGTCCCCCGACGTGTACTGTCGAATCTTCAAAAATGCGATTTTCGTTTTATTGTTTTAAACTGTCCAATTCACGTAATATTTTCATGTGCTCAAAAAAGTAAAAAATAATGTTCGATTCAAAAACCCCCAAAATTTAAGAGGAATTTTCTTTTTTTTTTAGACTACTTAAAATATTATGTAAATTGGTCAGTTTAAAACAATAAAACGAAAATTGCCTTTTTTCAGATTCGACAGTATACGTTGGGACCGTCGAAATGTTAATTCATGGAAAAAATTGTAACTTTCAATCAACTCCTGCTTTGTATTATACAAAATAATGATAATTCAGTAATAATAATTCAATTAAATTCATAAAAGTATGCTATTTTTCATCAATGTTTTTCTTATGACGTTATCACGTAAAATTATCGTCCGTAAACCGACTTTTACAGACAGCCAAAAGTTTTTTTTGTTGATATGTTTCAAACCCGATTTTTGATGCTGGTTTTAATTCGTAGGGTGTCCCAATGCCAAGACGTGTACCATCATACTACGCGGGGGCGCCGAGCAGTTCCTGGAGGAGACGGAGCGCTCGCTGCACGACGCCATCATGATCGTTCGCCGGGCCATTCAGAACGACTCCGTTGTCGCCGGTGAGATGATATATTTTTATCTATAATAAAGCATGTGTCTGTGTGATATTCTGATGGACACTGGAGCGCATGTCTGTGTGATATTTTGATGGACACTGGAGCAAATGTCTGTGTGATATTTTGATCAACTGGAGCGCATGTCTGTGTGATATTCTGATGGACACTGAGCGCATGTCTATTGATATTTTGATGGACACTGGAGCAAATGTCTGTGTGATATTTTGATCAACTGGAGCGCATGTCTGTGTGATATTCTGATGGACACTGGATGTCTGTGTGATATTCTGATGGACACTGGAGCGCATGTCTGTGTGATATTTGATGGACACTGGAGCGCATGTCTGTGTGATATTTTGATCAACTGGAGCGCATGTCTGTGTGATATTCTGATGGACACTGGAGCAAATGTCTATGTGATATTTTGATGGACACTGGAGCAAATGTCTGTGTGATAATTTGATCAACTGGAGCGCATGTCTGTGTGATATTCTGATGGACACTGGAGCGCATGTCTGTGTGATATTCTGATGGACACTGGAGCGCATGTCTGTGTGATATTCTGATGGACACTGGAGCGCATGTCTGTGTGATATTTTGATCAACTGGAGCGCATGTCTGTGTGATATAAATTTTAATTTCTAAAAAATGCCAAATGAATTTATTTTTCAGTTATGTTACTTTTTCTTTTAAAACATTTTGATTTATGCTTTACATATTACAAATAAGCAACTGTGTACAGGATGGGTACTTTGCAACAATAATAAATGTTTCAATATTTTTAGATACTTAAGTGATTAGCCTTTAAGTGGACATTATTGTTAGAAATTAATGTTGTATATATTTAAAATAAGTGTATGTCTGTTGGCTGTCCATAAACAAATAAAAATAAAATAAAATAAATATTCTGATGGACACTGGAGCAAATGTCTATGTGATATTTTGATGGACACGTTGGAGCAAATGTTTGTGTGATATTTTGATGGACACTGGAGCAAATGTCTGTGTGAAATTCTGATCAAGATACACTGCTCTACCTGCCCTATGCACCATTATGTACGGATGAGGGGAACGAAGAAAGATTTAGGACATGTGTTAACTTACCGCTCTCCCTTGCACGACCTAATGGTGCATAGGGCACTGAGTTGGTACATTGACGTACATTAACATGTTATGTGAAATCTTGTCACAATCTCTTAACTAATAAAAAATAAATTTATACTAAGCACCAGTCTTTCTCTCCTGGTATCCTTGGGATGACGATCTGCCGGCAGTTAACGTCACGTAAACTACTGGAGACTTGTGGACCTGGATGGTGCGCAAAAGGGAGGCAGCGACGGAGCCTCTATTCTGATTCTAATTCACTTTATGAGGAACACACAAGTGAGGCGACGAAGCGGGCAACTCCCCGTTCTCCCGGGCTCCCCAGTCCCGCGCAGCACTGCCGACGGTCCAAGGCAGTTTACCCCTGAGCCGCGGGACGTGGACCTGGCCGATCAAACGACTTGCAGAATAGAGTTCAATATATTAGCATTGTCATATATGGTTATCGGTTGATGGGCGGAATTGGGAATGTTGTAATACATCAAGGGGCCACTCGGCCCTGTTAACGCCTAGATAATCCACATTCGTTTCCAGAGATCCTCTGTCTGTTGGGATATCAATTTATAAAAATGAAAAACAAACATTTAAAAAAAGAAATTTTTTAAACTTTCAAAACATCAAAATACTATAACAATTGGTCTGGTTCTACAGAAAAGAGTTTAAAAAATAACACAATTATTCGGTTATCGTCGAAAACAACGCTGTGTGAAATAACTCAATATACAAATCATAGACGGCTGTTCACGTCAGAAATATTAGGCCGTGGGATTAAACTAATATATTTATACTACTTGTTATCCGGCGGCTCAGTAAAACTGATTAGAATTTTTTTGGGTTTGAAACCATGAGAATGATCTGGCCCCGACTCGCTAGACGATCCGTGTCGAGTCGGGGCGTTTTCGGTATCGATCGCTTGGCCTGGAGGCAGTTTGTGGAATCCATATGCTTCACACGGGGAGCGGATATGGTACGATGGTGATGAAGGGTCGATGCGTCATTGCTTTCAATGTCGAAAAGCCATAGAACAAAAACTACTAAAACTAATAATGATTACAATTAGAGATGGGCCGACTGGCTGATTAGTCGGCCAAGCTGATCATTGCTCTCGGGGGAGTTCGTGTGGCATCGGCAATGTTCGTGGCACTTTGTTTACAGCGGAGTCTCTCGCATTAGACGCGCGATCATGTCGGAACAGGCTTTTGTTTACTTTTAATTTTTTCTAGTGTTTTTGTATACGCACAAGCCGGCGTGTTTTTAAAATAAAGATTCTAAGTAACCATCACACCATTTCTCCGTAGGGGTAGGCAGAGAGGATAGAATGCCAGTACCACTCTGTCCTAGCATACTTCCTTTGCTTCCTCTACATTCATACATCTTCTCATGCACATACGCCGATAATTCCGACTTTTCACTTGTCGTACTTGGTCATGCTATGTCTTTTTCGGCCTTCCTCGGCTTCTACATCCAGGCACACTTGCGTTTATACTTCTTTTAGCCGATCTTTCATCATCCATTCGCTCCACATGACCGAACCATCGTAAAAGGTTAATTTAGTGGATAATGCTTATCTCAGCCTTGCACTCTGCTCTATTTTGGACATTTGTACACCTATCATACATAGTCTTACCACACATAGATCGCATTTCAACAGCATTCAGTCTACTTTCATCCTTCTTTTTCCAACACCACGCTTCACTACCATACACAAGGGTTGGTACCAGAACTGCCAATTTAGCTTCTTATTTGCCACTATGGATTTCAAGGCACCATTAACTCTGTTTCCTATTCCTAGATTTTACTACAAAACTGTAAAACTGAATCTATAATAAAAACAATTAATATAGGTTACGATTTCATTTCAATCCCCCTAGTTTAAAGCAAAGAAATACGATTACAATAAAACAGCCGACTACAATAATATGGCCGGATTTCCCGGCTAGTTAGTACATCTCTAATGGCAATACTTTCAATGTCGAAAAACGGGTCATAGAACAAAAATTACTACTACAAACAAAAAACTAATGATTATAATCTAAACAGACAAAACCTTAACAAATATAAACATGAGAAATGTAGTGATGGCCGGCAGTATGGAGTTCGCCGCACCAGAAGCCTTAGAGCATGAATCCGTGTGCTTGTGAAGGTCTATGTAATTCTTGACGTATTCATTTTCAGAAGATTTCGTAGCGACGGCGACAGTCGAGTCCTAGAACAAAGGAAACAAAGTAAGCTGAGTAATGCTAATTTATACTACTACTACTACTACTCTCCCTTATCTGCACCCAATGGTGCATAGGGCACTGCATCGGTACACCAAGTGCAGTGTATATAGATCATTTTGATTTCATGAAGGTAAGATGATCAGTCATACGCTTCAATACCAGTCCAAGGTATCACACATGAAATATTAATATGAAAATCACATGTAAATAAATATTTCATGTTGACCCCTACAGGAATCGAACCCGCGACCTCATGTACGGAAGCCAAATGCACTACCACTATGCTACGAGGCGGACAAATATGCCGGCTTAAATATTCAGAACCTATTTCCCATCACTTGCACCACACTCCACAGTACGACATAAACATTTAAAATACTTGTTTCCTTACTATTGATTTCCTCAGAAATTTATTTTATACATTGTGTTGTGCACTTAATTGGTGCTTTGTTATACAGGGTGTAAGAAAGCTCGTAGTATAACCCGAAAACTGGTGAATCTACATCGTATTTGGAGACGATTGTGTAATATGACTTTAATCTGAGCTTGAAAAATATTTTTTTTCTTCTTACAAAAGTTTTCAAAGTAAGGAACACAGTGAGGCAACGGACACGGTAACCCTTGGTATCTACCGTCATCGGCTGGCTAGGCCATATTTGACAATACTTAATGAAGGCGTGACCCAATCGCGTATCAACCAATCACAGCTTTACGCTTTACTCTACAAACAAGAGAGAAAAAATGTTTTGAAATTTTGACAGCTGCACGGCAAGTTGTTAAGTTACCCCGGATTCTCGGCGTCCTGGTAATCCACTGTTGACAATTCGTCGGCAGTTTGCGTCGGAGCTGCGGGACGGGGACTTTCGTGGAGCAGTTTGCGTCGGAGCTGCGGGACGGGGACTTGAGCTGGGAGGGAGGACGGCTGGAGGCAGTTTGCGTCGGAGCTGCGGGACGGGGACTTGACCTGGGAGGTGCACGGGACGGCCTGGAGGCAGTTTGAGGATGCTTCACATAGGGAACGGATATGATATAGTGATGGTAATATAAATTATGATTAAATAAAACACTGTTATGTGTTACTATTGGTTTATTCTATAAAAATAGAATTTACCTACACTACCTGGTTTCGGGAGTAACGTTCTCCCATCGACTGGTGAAAAGACACTAAATTAGAATACAGATGTTATACAGAAAAATACAGAAAAATTAAATTGCAATACTTAAGAATCTAAACACAGGGGTAACATAAATATTGATACATAGAAGTGATAGAAAAAATCGAAAAAACACATCTTGGGACAGTGGTGATGGTAGAATACTAAGAAGTTGTACAAAAAAATTGATAATTAATTGCTTGCTAAGTGGGTGGCAGACCCCCCTACCCATACCTCCCCTCAAGACCGCAGTACATCAACTGCCACCACTTTAGCAAGCAATTAATTATCAATTTTTTTGTACAACTTCTTAGTATTCTACCATCACCACTGTCCCAAGATGTGTTTTTTTCGATTTTTTCTATCACTTCTATGTATCAATATTTATGTTACCCCTGTGTGTTTAGATTCTTAAGTATTGCAATTTAATTTTTCTGTATTTTTCTGTATAACATCTGTATTCTAATTTAGTGTCTTTTCACCAGTCGATGGGAGAACGTTACTCCCGAAACCAGGTAGTGTAGGTAAAATTCTATTTTTATAGAATAAACCAATAGTAACACATAACAGTGTTTTATTTAATCATAATTCATTATGAAGTGTTACAAAGTGAATGCCGAATCAATCAACAAAATGATGGTAATATAAGCCAATGGACAGAGTCCTCACCTTGAAGAGTAGATCCTTGGTTCCGTTGAAAGGAGAAAATATCTGCAGGTTGATGAGAGCCACTCCTCCGTTGGTATAGCCAAACCACGTGTTCAACTCTTGTAGGAACAGCTGCAGGCTTAACGTTTCTGCATAATCCCTACAATTAACAATTCGACTAAATACATGATATATGTCTTACTCAATTTTCTCGAAAATTTATTTATTTATTTATTTATTATTACACTTTACAATAATATATTCACAATAATGGGATGGCGACTCAATCAGTAGAGACCCATGCCAATGATCTGGCCCCGACTCACTAGATAGTCCGTGTCGAGTCAAGGCATTGTAGTATTATTACACATTGTAGTATTAAACATAATTGAATATTTACGTGATTAGTACAATAGAGCCAAGTTTGTATTACACAAATTTAGAATTTATAATTATGAGTCAAAAATGAACAATGCAAGTACCTAACTAACTAACCATCACGCCATGTAGGCAGAGAGGATACAACGCCATACCACTCTGTCCTGACACACTTCTTTCGCTTCCTGTACATTCATACATTCAAAAAGGACACAATACAATTGAGTTGAGGGATGGGATGTAAATTGAGACCTCCACGCACGCACACCAAGTTCCCCCGGGGACTACCCCACTAAGCAATCTATTAGTTCTAGATACTTTCTTTTACGAAGGTGTGGTATCTGTACACCACGATAATAGGATAGTGTGAGTGTGTGAATGCCCGAAGCCGGGTTTTGAATATGGTGGTGAAAAAACGTTGTTTTTGTTTTGTTGTTTTCCGCTGGAATAAATGGCGTTAAGATAAGCAAAGAGTTTAATAGGGTTCTTCCCGATAGCATGAATATCCTTGAAAACGTTATAAATATTTAAAGTATATTTTTACAATTCCAACGATATAAAACACAATGATCAAAAATTTTTTTTGTTTTATGTTTTAAAAATTTATGTTTTAAAAAACATGATGATTTTTAACGCCCGTTATTGGCTAATGACGTCATTCCCGTCCACCGTGAAAGGCGTGACGTCATTCCGTAGTGAGCGCCTATATTTTCTGTCGTCACACCGCATGCGCGCTAAATGGAGGATTTTGCGAGCGATTTGAAAAAGCGCTATTTCAAACCGCGCTAGAAAATTCATATGACATCGTAAAAATTAAAAAAAAGTTCCCTTGATATTGTAATTTTTCAATCAATTTTTTGAAATAAAAAATAAAAAATCGGGAAGAACTCAATTAGCGCCCTAGCGAGCACACACCAAGTCCCTTCGGGGACTACCCCACTAAGCAATCTATTAGCTCTAGATGCTGTTACCTCCTTGCGACGACCTCCGCGTCTATAGTAACCGACAAGGCGCAACTTTCTTCCACGTCGAATCCTTGATTCACAGCCAGGGAGCCATTTCTGCACAGCACTCTGAACTGCTTCGGGTCCAACTTCAGATATTCGGCTTTTTCTAAACAAAAAACAAGATATTAAGAAATGTACAATACTTGGTGCGGCGCAGCGAATTTTCGTCGACTTTAATTTGAACGAACTAGAGCGGCTGATGCGGGAAAGAAATTTAATGTTCGAATGAAGACGAGTAAAGGATGCAGACCGAAATCCAGCCCCCAGGCGATGCCAGGAGACCCACACCAATCAATCCAATATAAAATGGAAGATCGACTTGGCTGCACTGCACTTCAAATAATCACAAAACAGAACACAAGATTTACAATGAACACAATGACATTGGATGATTTGTTTGAAAGAGTTCGAAAGTTGAATATAGATGCGGTTTTTAGTATAATGCCCGCTTTATATGGGACAGTTTCTTGTTCAGAAAACTAAGCCTGATAGACTCGTGTGTGAGTGTGCCTAAAAATTGCCTTTCCCCGCGCGAAAAACCGAATATTAGTCAATCCACGCGCCGCGCCGCTACAAAGGCGCCCGGGATGTAATCCCTTCGCCCTGGTGACATCCTGGCTCCAGAAAGCATCGGCCCGCCGGCCGCCAGCACGTTTCGATCTCAACCACCCGCAGCGCCGAGTATTTTCTTTGGCAGCGGGCCCCCAACCACCAACCACCAGCAACCAGTCGTAGTTCATCTACCGCCAAACCATCGTATCAAGTAAGGCTTTACCGGGCGTTCAGCCCCCATCTCCTCTACCCCGTTGTCTCAACCACCCCGCGGAGCGCGTGGCGCTCCGAGCTGCTTCATCACCAGCGCACCCCAGGATGCGCTGGCCCCGCCGTCCCCTTTCACCCTGTCTCTTCAACCCCGCGGAGCGCGTGGCGCTCCGAGCTGCGTCGTCTCCAGCGCTTCCAGGAGGCGAGGCCCCGCCGCCAGGCCCGTCGTCCCTACGCTCCAGCGCCGGCCCCGCTCCATCAACGGATAGCCTAGTTAGAGTGGTAACCCTTCCCTTCTCCCGTCCCGTAGTGATGTAGAGGTGGGAACGTTTGATATTAACCGAGCGTTAATGAAATAAATAGCCGAGAGGCCTTGTAAATCAAAAACCAGCGTTCTCATTGCAGACGGCAGGCGAGACCCCTTCTTGTAATACTTTATAGGTTATCATCCGTGAGAGCGTAGCACTTGGATTTCACCCGAACCAGCGAATTTCCCTGAGGAGAGATCTTTGTTCTGCCGACCAAAGTTAGCCGAGGCAATTAACATAACCCTAAAATCTCCCCTGTGGCAGCCCTCAGAGGATTGCCAACACTTGGGAGCATCTTGGCGTAACAACATTCATACATCTTCTCATGCACATACGCCGATTATTCCGACTTTTCACATGTCCACTTGTCCTACTTGGTCATGCCGTGTCTTTCTCGGCCTTCCTCGGCTTCTACATCCAGGCACACTTGCATTTAAACTTCTTTTAGCCGTTATTTCATCCCTCATTCGCTCCACATGACCAAACCATCGTAAAAGGTTAATTTTGTGGATAAAGCCCGCTTTATATGGGACAGTTTCTTGTTCAGAAAACTACACAGTTTCTTGTTCAGAAAACTGTGCAGTCTGTCAAAAGACACGCTAAATATGTGTATTTTTGAAACGCGATTGTTATTATCGTATGTTTGCTCTCAGGAAATTGTATATTTAGCTAATAATGTAAATTTGTTATTAGTTTTTTACGTATTTAAAAGCATACAATAAACCAATGTCTATTTAAACGTTTACATAAAAAACATTGACTGTCATGTCAGCTTAAATCTGACACTAGCACACAGTTTTTCATGCAGTTTTAGCTTATTACGGGACCGTTTTCAGACTGCACAGAAAACTGTGTAGTAAACTGTCCCATATATAGCGGGCTTAAGATGCGGTTGCGAAAACGAGGCGTGCGGTTTGACTGATGCGATAACAATGTTACATATGAATTTGAGACTACCCGCGATGATGCAAAAGATAGTACCACAGACAATGTTGGAATTTGGGATAGAGGAAGGCATGGACAAAAGGAATATGGAAGTGGGAATCAAGGATTTACTAGGGCAACTTGTCACAAGAATGAACAGTATAAAATCATCCCAGCAAGCTCTGAGAAACCAAAATTCGGCCAAACCAGTAATGTATTCACCCAGTCAAGACCAGTGGACACGCGGGTACCACGCGCTAACTGGCGATCACCTGCATTAGGGCAGGATTCCATCATTAAAATTTTTAACAACATTTTGAATGTGTACAAATACTGGTAGACAAATGACTGGATTATACCCATGCTGGGCTGATATCAGATATTATTGATATCCCAACAGACAGAGAAACTCTGGAAACGAATGTGAATTATCTAGGCGTTTACATCTGTCATTGGCTGGGTTAAGTGGCCACTTGATGTATTACAACATTCCCCATTCCGCCCATCATCTGATAACCATATATAATGGTCAAATTTTAGAACTCGCGTTCGTAATACCACATTACAAGTGATTTTCTCACTGCTGACATCTGTTGAGAAGATTGTTAAGCATTTTAGGCAATAAATCTTTATTGGTGTAGTAAGGCTCATTCGAACTTAATTACTTACTAGAAGACGCCTGGAGCTCGATCACAGATGACTATCGACGCGGTAATAAGCGACGTGATAACGATTTCTCACCATGGATGTTTAACGTTTACGCGATCACATTGGAAGATCCGTTAAAAGTTATCGATCGGGATTATTAATTACCGCTTTAAATATGGAAAATACGCCAAAACTGTAAGTCAAGTAAAATAATTAAGTTTTATATTGTTTTAATTGTTTATGCACAATTTATCATGGAATTTATTTGCTTTAAATCAATTCGAGAAAGCAATAAAACGAAACATTTGTCAAAGTATGCCTTTCATCCATTGATTTACTTAGATTTGAACTGAAGCCAAAAAATGAATGACACTTCAACTCCGCCAAAACCTCCAACTACGCCATACGCGTATTCAGTATTTCTTTAACCGCCGGCAGAGTCGGACGTTCAGAAAACATTCCGAAATGCCTTCCTGTGTGGTTAAAACCGTGTAAAAACCGTACGGATAAAATTAAGAAAAAAGATGGTGTTACTTTCCACATGTAAGTGTTTATTTATATTTGTTTACATAGCCTCAAATAATTATTATTCAAAGAAAGTTTTCTTCTTAAATAATAGCCAACAGCGTCCACAAGAAAAAAAAAAGTCATTTTAGATGCATGGTAAAAATCATGAACGCTCCTCGTAAGGAACGGGTTAGTATTGTATACTGTTACTGTAACCCTATATTTAGCCCATACCTTTTGCGGTGTGCGGGCGGATGCTTGCCGGCAGTCGAGGGGCTCTGATAGGTCGACCCGTGTAAGAGTATTAAGGTGCAGAATCTCCGTGTCATTACTTTTTGTAATAATTTACTTTGCAAGGCAGATCTAAATGTATTATATATCAATGCTTTCATTTGTGGTGCTTGCCAAGGCGACCGTGATATGAACGTATGTTCACTGTGATCGGTCAAATGCTTAGCACGTTTGACAATCATCTGTGATGGAGCTACTGACGTCTACTGATGGCAATTCGCCGCCTGCGGCCTGGAGCAGTTTGTGGACCCCATGATAGCGGATATGGTATCATGATGATGATAATGAATGCCTTACCTTTGAGGTACTGTCCCTCTATGAAAGCAACGTCGGAATCAAATTGTGCCAGGCAGCGCAGTGCGCCAGTAGTACCATAGTATTGGTTAGACGGATCCGCAGGGCAATCTAAAACGATTCAAAATTACAAAATTAGCATTAGTGACAGCGAGACAATTAAAAAGATTAATACTAACTAACTAACTAACCATCACGCTATTAGGCAGAGACGATAGAACGCCATACCACTCTGTCCTGACATACTTCCTTCGCTTCCTCTACATTCATACATCATCTCATGCACAAACGCCGATTATTCCCACTTTTCACATGTCCACTTGTGTTACTTGATCATACCGAGTCTTCCTCGGCTTCTACATCCAGGCACACTTGCATTTAAACTTCTTTTAGCCGTTCTTTCATCAATCATTCGCTCCACATGACCGAACCATCGCAAAAGGTTAATTTAGTGGATAATGCTTATCTCAGCCTTGCACTCTGCTCTAATTTGGACATTTGTACACCTATCATACATAGTCTTACCACACATAGATGGCATTTCAACAGCATTCAGTCTACTTTCATCCTTGTTTTTCCAACACCACGCTTCACTACCATACATACCATACCAGAACTCCATTGTGTACTGACAATTTTGCTATTATTATTAATACTACTTTCCCTTATCCGTACCCAATGGTGCATAGGGCACTGCATCGGTACACACACCGAGTGCAGTGTACCTTGATCATTTTATTACATGAAGGTAGAAGATGATCAGTCACACGCTTCACTACCAGTCCAAGGTATTGTGGCGGTAGAAATACGTCACGCGGCGACGCGGGACGAAGCAAAATCTACCGAACTCCGCCGAACGCTATCGAACAACGACGAGAACCATTTCAACCTTCATCGTGACTCCACGTCACTTTTGTACAAATTTCTTGCCGCCAAATTGCGTGCCAATCTAAATTCACTTCGCGCTTTTCTATTTTCATCAATCATGTCAATCTTAGTTTAATTAGTTAAGTTTTCATTGTATTTCATTTCATGTAACTTCTGTGTAATAAATGTGCACTAGAAACTGTAAGTACTCTTTCATTTCTCTCTGTGATATATACCCCACATAAAACACCTCACCACAAGAGGTACCCATAGTATCACACATGAAATATTAACCTGAAAATTACATGTAAATAAATATTTCATGTTGACCGTTGAAATGTGTTGAATCATTTCATGGGAATCGAACTCACGACCTCATGCACGGCAGCCCAACGCTCTACCGCTACGTTGTGCGATGCGTTGGATTTCTCTGATGTTGTTAATAGCTATGAAATGAATGAAATTAAATGCACGGAGTAACCAAAATCTAGGTACAACCTTAAAACTGGTGAACCTACATCATATTTGAAGTCGACTTTTTAATGTGAGCTTGAAAATTTTTTTTTTCTTCTCGTGAAAGCTTTTACAAGTATGTCAGATTAAGTAAAATTACACAAATCCTTATTAAAATGCGGTTTTTTAACATCGTTTTCTTCATGGATAGCATTGATTTGACTAATTGAATGACATTTGATAACAATTTGCAAAAAATGATTAAAAAGAAAATAAAACGAAAACTATGGGTCAAAAAAAAAAAATACAAAAATCTACAAAATCGACTCCAAATATGACGTAAATTCACTGGTTTCCCGCTTGTACATCGAGTTTTGTTCAGGACTGACTTATTAATATTTCTAGCGGCCGGCAACGAAAACTCAAGCAGTCGAGTCATTAACCTCGAGCATACAACAGCAACCGATACCGAAGAACCGTGCTCCAGTTATCAAGATTATCGTTAATTTTAGTGAAACAAAACAAGTCAAGTGCAATTCTGGAGAGCCGCGCCAAAGGAGAAAATCGTAAGTCCCTTTTCCCGTCACTTTCCTGGATTGGCATTTGTACTATACGAACATCGCGTATATTGTCTCCCGAATTTCTTCAAAAACGTGCTACGAGGAAGCGAGCACCCTGCTTACAGTCCCAGGGCTATCGGAGGAAAATCGTACACCGTGTATATTTAAAATAAGTGTGTCCGTTGGTAGTCCATAAATAAATTTTTTTTTTTTTAAAATAAAGTGTTAGAATTTCCTCTGCCGTACCTTCCTTCAGCTCAGCGCTGACGACCCCCTGCTCGTTGGGCCCCGGGGCGAGAACCCGCGGCAGCCGTCACACAGCCGCGCGGGGTCCACCGCCTTGGAGGGGAAGTGCGCCGGGTCCTTCGCCCCCGGGGCGCAGGCGCCGCCGAAGAACAGCGCCACCTCGCTAGCGTAGTCGCACTCGGCGGCGTTCAGTACCTTCCTGTCGCGAGCCGCGCGGACGAACGCCGCCCACGCTGAAACGAAAATTAAATACTTATATTCTAAAAAAATAGAGTGTTTAATTACAAAGTTGCCGGTCTAATCGGTTAGTAAATCGGTTGAATAATAAGGGAGATACACCCGTTCAAACTTTGGTGCTAATTATAAAGCATGCGATGACGTCATCGTGTGTTTTAATTCTTATAATTCAAGAAATGTTTAATTAAATGAATTTTCTGTGAATGCAGAAGAATAAAACGTTAAATTACGAAGTCACCGATTTAATCGGTTAGTAAATCGGTTGATTAATAAGGGAGATACGCCCGTTCAAACTTTAGTGCTTATATGGAAAGCACGCGATGACGTCATCGTGTGTTTTTAGTTCTTAGAATTCAAGAAATGTATATTAAATACAAATTAAATGATTTTTTGTGAATGCAGGAGAATAAAACGTTAAATTACGAAGTCTCCGGTTTAATCGGTTAGTAAATCGGTCGGTTAATAAGGGAGATACACCCGTTCAAACTTTAGTGCTTATATGGAAAGCACGCGATGACGTCATCGTGTGTTTTTAGTTCTTAGAATTCAAGAAATGTATATTAAATACAAATTAAATGATTTTTTGTGAATGCAGGAGAATAAAACGTTAAATTACGAAGTCTCCGGTTTAATCGGTTAGTAAATCGGTCGGTTAATAAGGGAGATATACCCGTTCAAACTTTGGTGCTTATATGGAAAGCACGCGATGACGTCATCGTGTGTTTTTAATTCTTAGAATTCAAGAAATGTATATTAAATACAAATTAAATGATTTTTTGTGAATGCAGAAGAATAAAACGTTAAATTACGAAGTCTCCGGTTTAATCGGTTAGTAAATCGGTCGGTTAATAAGGGAGATACACCCGTTCAAACTTTGGTGCTAATTATTAAGCACGCGATGACGTAATCGTGTGTTTTTAATTCTTAGAATTCAAGAAATGTACATTAAATACAAATTAAATGATTTTTTGTGAATGCAGGAGAATAAAGCGTTAAATTACGAAGTCTCCGGTTTAATCGGTTAGTAAATCGGTCGGTTAATAAGGGAGATACGCCCGTTCAAACTTTGGTGCTTATATGTAAAGCATGCGATGACGTCATCGTGTGTTTTTTATTCTCATAATTCAAGAGTTTTCTCACCAATACCACCGTACTCCGGGAAACAGGCGTTCTTGTCCCTCAGATTCTCGAACCTGTTGATGGTGGATCCGTCCTTCACCAGCGCCAGCACTCTAGAGGTCTGGCCACGTAACGTCTGGGTGTAGAGTACCGCAGTCTCTTCGTAATATCTGCAAACAGAATACAGAATGGTAAACTAGTTGGGCTACATTAAATTATTCATGGTGATCTAGATACTGTAAAATGCATGGATTCATTACAAATTAATGTACCGAATGTGCGGTTAAGACGCCATAAAACATTTTTTGTTGCACTTACTAAAAATAATATGGCATATTTCAACCCCTTATTGCGCATGTGTAGGTTGTATAATAAAATTGATATTTTTGTAAATAATCTAACTTATTTTAAAACCACATGTCTAGAATTATTATTAGTAATAATATACATATAGTAATAATATACAAACATAATAATATAGTAAAAATATTTCTTTTATAAAGATATTGATTATTGTTTATATGTATTATATATTATGTACGCATGTATATATTTTATTTTTATTACTTTTATAATTGTTTTTCTTCTAGTTTTTTTATATGTATAATTATAGAGCCTATTTTTTTATTGTAAATATTTAATAATTTTGTGTAAAAAATATCATTTTCACCTGTATATATGTAACTGGAACATTCACACCTGTTAATGTTCTGTATATATACAGAAAATAAATAAAGTAAAGGGGTTTGGAGATAGAGGAGTCCCCTTTTACCAGTGGAAGGTTAGTGGAAACGCCGGTGATGTTATAATCTTTTATTCAGTTAACCAGTAGCTCAATCACAGATAACTATCGACGTAGTTAAAAACGTGCTAACCACGTGCTAACGCTAACCATTTGACCGATCACAATGAACATACGTTCATACCACGTTCGCCGTCGCCGAGCATTGCCGAGCGTTGCCGAGCACCATAGATGATAATAAATATCACGGCGAAACGTCAAACGTCAAATCAACGCGCGTGTCGGATTGTTTATTATGTCGACTGCTTTTCTCAATATTTGGCTTGCCGAACGCCGGCTAAATGCAATACGGCACTCGAGAAAGATTGAAAGAAGATATGTGCGAAGAAGATATTATATCTCTGGAAATAGCTCGCGACATGCGCTCGTTTAATAATCCCGATTGATAACTTTTAACGCGTGTTCCATTGTGATCGCGAAAACGTTAAACATCCATGGTAAGTAGCTCAAGCACAGATAACTATCGACGTAGTTAAAAGCGTGCTAATCACGTGCTAACGCTAACGATTTGAGCGATCACAATGACATACCGTTCAATACCGCGATCGCTGAGCCGATCATTGACGATCTGAGCCGAGGGGAGCCGATCTACGCTATATCGCGGCCTTACGTCAAACGTCAAATCATCGCGCTTGTCGGATTTTTTATTATGTCGACTGCTTTTCTCAATATTTGGCTTGCCGAAAACCGGCTTAATTATAATAAAGATTGAATGAAGATTTGTGCGAATAAGATATATCTCGGGAAATGGCTCGCGACTTGATGCGCTCGTTTAATAATCCCGATCGATAACTTTTAACGCGTGTTCCATTGTGATCGCGAAAACGTTAAACATCCATGGGTAAGAAATCGTTATCACGTCGCTTATTACCGAGTCGGTACTGATCTGTGATCGAGCAAAAGAAATCGTTATCACGTCGCTTATTGCCGCGTCGATAGTGATCTGTGATCGAGCAACTGGATGAGTATTGTGTGTCGGATATTGAGTGCGGGGCAGTTCCGTAGAGATGGAGCGAAGTCGGCAGCTGGAACAATGTTGGTAGCGGAGCAACGAGGAGAGCAGACGGGCTTCCGTTGCTGGTACCAGGAGTGTGTATTCTTGATGACTTCCATGATGGCGTCGCCTGCGTCAGGCAAGACACTGCGTCTTGGCTGCTGACGTGGACTGGCGACTCTCCGACTGAAGAGAGTAACTGCGTAGATGGTATAAGATGGTTGTGTTGCACTGCTGTTCTGACCCTCGGAACGGGTATTTATAGGACAGTAGTCCTTTGTTATTAGAGTTGTATGGTGGGGATAAACATTCGTGTGCAAAACCGTACTGCCCGTGTGGATTGCAGCGTCAGCTGATGATTTTATAGGAACTACCTACTCGTGTAGTAATACCTCACGCAGCTGAATCAAGACTTATATTTACTTCAAATGGATACGTGGTTTCTAATTTGTTTCAACATTGGTTAAACCCATGTCATGTGTAACAGCTCGCGTCAAGATGCCCAGATCCCCCTGGCTTTGTCGGGACAAGTCATCGAAAGGGTCGAGAGCTTCAAATACCTGGGAGCGTACATGACAGAAAACGGCAGAGTTCAGAAAGAACTGGGAGTGCGGCTTGGAGTAGCGGGCGCCGCGTTCAACAGTATGAAAGCTGTCTGGAGATCGGATGTTTACTCGGTTCAAACAAAATCCGCCTGCATCACACCTGTTCTCCTCTATGGCTGCGTATCGTGCCACCTAACCAGGGCCCAACATACCAGACTTCTCACTGCAGAGAATAGCTGTCTTAGGAGAATATTAGGTGTGCGGTGGTCTGACTGTGTGAGGAACACAGAGGTGAGCAACCCAACCCGCGGTATCTACTGTCATCCGGCGCCCATATACTACGCGCGCCTGTCGGGAGCCACCACCACGCTCGCCTATCTTACAAGGCATCAGGTTCTCGGCGCTAATGTTGAAATTAGAGCAGAATGCAAGGCTGAGATAAGCATTATCGACAAAATTAAGAAAGGTCTTTTACGTTGGTTCGGTCATGTAGAGCGAATGGATGATGAAAGGACGGCTGAAAAATTATATGATGCGACTGTGCCTGGATGTAAAAGTCGAGGAAGGCCGAGAAAGACATGTAAGAAGCCGGAATAATCGACGTGCGTGCATGAGAAGATGTATGAACGTGCAGGAAGCGAGAGAAGTATGCCAGGACAGAGTGGTGTGGCGTTCTATCCTCTCTGCCTACCCCTTCGGAGAAATGGCGTGATGGTTAGTTAGTTGGTTAGTTAGGTTCTCGGCGTCATTGACAGTTCGTCGGCAGTTTGCGCCAGAGCCGCGGGACGCGGACCTGACTCGGGAGGATGCGCGGGAGCTGGCGGCCGATCGCTTGGCCTGCGGGCAGTTTGTGGATTGGTATGATGATGATAATGTACAAGGAGAAAACTCGTCATGGAGAAGGCTGACTAACTTGATTAACTTAAAGAGTGTTGTGGCGGGCAACAATGACGTCACGAGCCGACGACCGCCGACAATGACGCGACACGGCAAGGCGAACACGTACGAACTCACCGAACTTACGTGGAGAATACCTTCGGCTCCCCCCGTCATCGCACGCGTCTTTAAGGCACATTATTCCCCGCCTTAGGAGAATTCATTCAACATCAAAATCATTGTTTTATTAGCCTTATTAGTTTATAGAATCATTGTTTCCAAGTGTTAGCATCAGTAGTTAGTTTTTGTGAATAAACCATTGTAAAAAAACGTAAGTACCCACATAACTCGGTACTACTCAATTGGCCACCAACTAGGTGACGCCCGAGTGTCCTAAATTTATTAGTTTTATTTCTTTATACAGTTACCTCCTAGCGAGATATCCCAGGTTGGTGTCTATCCCTACGAAGTCCGCCCTCTTGTCGCGCACCTGCGCCAGGCAGTCCACGTGGCTGGTCCCCTGGACGCAGGCCATCTCGGGGGCTACCCCGCTAGACAGCGACGCCCTGCGGACCCACTCACACTTGCTGTACTCCTCTGGGCTGGTGGTGCACCAGCGGAGCGCCTTGCGACACGACGCACTGTCGCTGACGGGCAACGGCCGACCTGAAAAAAACAACAATCAATAATTAGGTATATTGGATTGTAAAAAAAATAAAACAAAAAATGACAAGAACATCTGTGCAATCCGTTTTTATAAATCGGATAATTAACAACAGAGATACAATCAATGGGCCAGGGGACAATTTAAAAAAAAACATATTTTTAGATGGTGATTTATATATTAAGTATGAAAAATTTTATTTTCTATTTTTTAAATTCATATTATGTCCGTAATTAATTTTTAAAATACCGTAATCGTGATTTCCCCGCCAAACGGGTCGTTATTTAGGTATTATGCGTCTATCAAATTTCGAGGCATTTTAACCAAGTTTTGATGTAAGTAGCGCCTAAAACAGCAAAAAAGTACATAGATACTTCTCTGGTTCTACGCATCAACTATATATTAAGTACGACTCTTTTTGTGCGCTTAGGAGACGGGTGCTTTTAAAGCATCCCTCCGCCGTGAATCCATTAAAAAGGAAATAGCTTTATACAACGTAACCACTACGATAATATTTCTAAAAAAACGATACAAACTGCATACATTTTCATACAAACGTTCATTTTTTTATGATTATAGTGGGAAAGTTCTTTTACATCTGTCATAATTTGGTAAACATAACCTATGTTCATAAATGCAAAATTATTTTAGAATGTCATTCTACACGTAATAAGTCTGAAGTTAGTTAACTGTCAATTTTTCAAGGAAACAGTTTGTTTAGCTGACACTTAGTTGATCAAACTCCATCCGTAACTTTTTTTGTGTGAATAGGTAGTAATGATTTTTTAAAAATTTTCTGTGAAAAATAAAAAAATTAAAATTCAAAGGATTCCTCGTAAAAAAATATTAAAAAACGGAGCTTATAAAAACAGGGCAAATTTTAGGTAAAATGGCACTTCCGGTGATAACGTTCATAAATCAATACAATACAATAAGTAGTTTGATCAACTAAGGGCCTTTCTTATCACCTCCGTTTAAAACCCGGATAACTAAATGTCGGTTGTAATTTGCTACCACATTTAAACGATATTTACAACGAACCGATTTCACCACAGAAATAATGACAAAACCTATCCTCCGGTTAGCTAGTCAGGACTTTCGTCCGGCAACAGTGCGGCGGCGGCCTGCAATGTTGTCAATGCTTTCAAGATGTTTCCTTTGGCAAGCTAGAATCAAGTTTTAATATGTTTTTTTTGATATGATACCAATCCAATACAATTTAAAATATTGTATTAACATTATAACATTTCCATTTTAAGCTATTTTCAACCCATAAAAAAATTTGAGTCGAGTTGTCAAACGATCAAATACGACGCCATTTTTAAATGCGTTTTACAATGAGGGTGGGATAGAAAAAACTAATTTTACCGGACTACTTGTCAAATACTGTAAAAATCCAACCCGGCAAAAATGTTTCAAGACATTTCGTTATTTTAGTTATAATCGAGTTTTATTATATTTTTATAATGTGATACTAATCCAAAACAACATAAAATATTGGATTATCATTATATTATTTCCATTTTGACTGTTTTTCAATGCATTAAAAATTTGAGTCGAGATGTCATAACTGTTACAAACGGGACGCCATATTTAAATGTGATTTAAAAGGGGAACAAACCTCTGACTATCTTTAACCACGTTTTTAAATGAGATTTACAATATTTTTGCGATAATCAGAGGTGATGAAATGCATTTTCAAACTTAACTGAGATTTAGTAGGACATTTGCGATAATCAGGTTTTAAACGGAGGTGATAAGAAAGGCCCTAAGTGTCAGCTAAACAAACTGTTTCCTTAAAAATTGGCAGTTAACTAACTTCAGACTTATTACGTGTAGAATGACATTCTAAAATAATTTTGTATTTATGAACATAGATTATATTTACCAAATTATGACAGATGTAAAAGAACTTTCCCACTATAATCATAAAAATGAACGTTTGTATGAAAATGTATGCAGTTTGTATCGTTTTTTTAGAAATATTATCGTAGTGGTTACGTTGTATAAAGCCATTTCCTGTTTATGGGATTCACGGCGGAGGGATGCTTTAAAAGCACCCGTCTCCTAAGCACACAAAAAGAGTCGTACTTAATATATAGTTGATGCGTAGAACCAGAGAAGTATCTTTGTAGGGGAGGGCGGGTAGAAGTGAACCATGGGTAGAAGTGAACCATCTATCACCACGCTTTGACCGTATGGTCCATGTTTCCAAATTTCGTCAAAAGAGGGCCTATATGCAAGCGCTCTTTCAACATTTCAGTTGCCGGCCGGCTATCTTCGCTAGTGGTTATGTTGTAGGTATTACCATAGTTGCGACATACAAAAGTAAATATTTGCGTCTTTATACTGAACCCTTTTCTCGATCAGCGAAGAGTATTTTGATTGTGATTTTATTTTTAAGGTAAGAAATATTTTATTATATTCACTTTTAAGTCAAACTTACTAAAAAATTTTACTTCTAAAACCTAAAATTATATTTTGTTTATATTTTATACTACCCGGGTAGAAGTGAACCATTAAAGGATGGGTAGAAGTGAACCATGACTCTCTTCTACCCGTTTTGTTCGGTTGATGATTTGTTATAATATTTAAACAGTTACGACACTTTATTTCAGATGCCTCGTGTTTATAAACGCAAAACTGAAATTGGGACATTTACCCATAACCAAATGCAAAGCGCATTGGAAATGGTTAAGTCCGGAAAAAGCTTGATTACAGGTTATTGAAAGGGGCATTAAAAATGTCGCCAAGGTAACGAGTGCGGAAAGAAGAACGCTTGTGACCTGTTGTGCGATTATTAGTGCTGCCGCTCAATCTTTTCCACCGGCGATGGTCTTTCCGAGAGTCAACTTTAAATAGCACATGCTGATGGGAGCACCAACTGGGGCATTGGGTTTTCTAAGGAAGAAGGGGGATATTTGTATACTTCCTGATGTGCCTGATATCTCAACAGTGCATTACAAAGATGTTCGTATGATTACCACCACCTCCACAGTTTTATGGCACTACGAAAAGAAGCCATTGCCATTATAAGTTCGCTGTTCAGTTTTCGTGTCTTAATTTACGTTGATTTAAAAAAAGTTTTAAACTGTTTAAAAAATTTACATACATTTATTTAACCGACTATTTGATCAAAAATAATTAAAAACTCCTGTATTTTTATTTGTTTATATTCCAAAAACATTATCTGGTTCACACATTCAATGGTTCACCTCTACCCATCTGCTGGTTCACTTCTCCCCGTGCATGGGTAGAAGTGAACCAATGTACCCCATGTCGTTAGTGGATCTGGAGCAGCCAAACCATAAGGAATTGAAAACTCTCTATTTTTTCCAGTAATCTACACAAATGTACCTTTGCACACTAAAAATTTCAGTAATTATATACCATAGAAATTGAGAAAAAAAAAGAAAAGAAAAAAGTGGTTCACTTCTACCCGTCTTCCCCTACTTTTTTGCTGTTTTAGGCGCTACTTACATCAAAACTTGGTTAAAATGCCTCGAAATTTGATAGACGCATAATACCTAAATAACGACCCGTTTTGGCGGTAAATCGCGATTACGGTATTTTAAAAATTAATTACGGACATAATATGAATTTGAAAAAAAAAAAAATTCATACTTAATGTATAAGTCCCCTGGCCCATTGCTGAAAAATGATGTGAAAATGATCTTACCGGCGGTGACATAGGCGTCCAAAGGTTTGGGGGCCTTCTCGTACACCATGCGATCGGACGCCTCACGGAACATTATGTCATTCAAACTCTCCGTCCAAGATCCCGTGGAGTCGTCTTTGCCATTTGGCATCCACTTGAGAAACCCGTCTAGCAGAGGGGCCGCTATCTCTCTGCAATCATACAAGAAATCAAGTTAGGTTAGGTTCATTCATTCATTATACCATATCCACAAACTGCCTCCAGGCCAAGTGATCGGCCGCCAGCTCCCGCGCATCCTCCCAAGTCAAGCCCACGTCCCGCAGCTCTGACGCAAACTGCCGACGAATTGTCAACGGTGGACGACCGGGACGCCGAGAACCTGGTGCCTTGTAAGATAGGCGAGCACGGTGGCGGCTCTCGGGAGGCGTGCGTAGTGTATGGCCTAGCCAGCCGAAACGCCTTCGCCGGATGACAGTAGATACCAAGGGTTGCTGTGTCCGTTGCCTCACCTCTGTGTTCCTTACAAAGTCAAACCACCGCACACCTGAAATTCTTCTAAGAAACCTACTCTCAAAACTTATGCCCACTTTATATGAGACAGTTTCTTGTTCAGAGAAAACTACACAGTTTCTTGTTCAGAAAACTGTGGGAAAAGTCATCGAAAGGGTCGAGAGCTTCAAATACTTGGGAGCGTACATGACAGAAAAGGGCAGAGTTCAGAAAGAACTGGGAGTGCGGCTTGAAGTAGCGGGCGCCGCATTCAACAGTGTGAAAGCTGTCTGGAGATCGGATATTTACTCGGTTAAAACAAAATGCCGCCTTTATAACTCCTGCAGTTATTCAGATTTCCCAACACACACGCCACACTCCACACACATTCAACAACACACATACACATGACATAACTTAACCACTTCACGTCTTTAGAAATTTGTATTGTACATTGTGTTGTCCACGTAATGAAGGAATCCACTGTTTTCTAAAGTATTTTTTTCTATAAACACACTATTTAACTAAGCAAAAAAAACAAATTTGATATTTTTTTATAAGTTATTGATGAAGATACGATTTTTTAAAGTTGCACATTTCAAATACCGCGCCAAATACTACTATGTACTAAGTGCGTCATTTGCAGGAGTGACGTCATAAAACGGGCGGCTAACGGCATGGTATTTCTCCAGCCAATAACAAAACTGTCAAAAATCTATGCAAACGATTTCTCCAGCTATTATTTTTTAGCTATTCTTTCGATTGGCATCATAAAAGTAGGGTGATTTTTTTTGACATTTAAGTCGGTTCGATTCCCAGACTAAGCAAGTAATTTTTAGAAAATCTATAAATGCAGAATTACTAACTGTTAAAAGTAACATAAAGTCTTCTTTCAGCAAAATACACTATCTACGATATTTAAGGTACTTCCCCTTCATGTCCCATAAGTTTGGGACGCCCTGTATATTGAAATAAAAAAAAAATTCAGGGTTTTTTTTGCAAACCATTTAAAAATCCCAAATCCATAATTTATTTGTACAATTCATTAGTGCGTAGTAATTTAGAATTTGGAAGCGTTATTTGGTCGCCGCACTATATAACTTATGTAAATGTCATTGAATCTATACAGAAAAGGTTTCTTCGCAATCTAACATTAAAATTCAATCTTGGCCAAACCCTACAATTTTATGATCAGCGCCTTTCATACTTCGGTGTTGACAAATTGGAAGTTCGGAGAATAATTGCGGACTTAATGTTTCTCCATAATATAATTCATGGCAAAGTTGACTCTATATTCTGCTTGGAAAATATAACTTTGAATATTCCAAGTCGGCGGTTGAGATCAAAGAAAACATTTTTTGTCCCAACTTTTAACAATAACATGGCGCACTTTAATGCCTTATCTCGAATGTTAAGACTGTACAATGACATAGAAAAACATATTTAATATTGATGTATTTAATGATAGATGTGGTAAATTCAAGAGGAACTTGAAATCTTTTTATAACCTCTGATCGAATATATTAATGCAAACTACTTAAAGCTTTTTAAATCTGTAAATTGTGTACGAGAATAATAATGCTGTGTAATTCTGTAATTGATGTGCAATATAACCATGTATGTAATTATTATGATAAAATGCAAAATGTAAGATATTGTCACATTGTAGAGTTACCTGTAAATAAATAAAAAAATAAATAAATAAACTGACTAAAAAATAGCCCTGTATACGGAATAAGATTTTTCCTCACTTTCTGGCCACAACTGCGCCCCACGGCTGCCTGACCCACGCACATGGAGCGCTCGAGGGCGCATAGTTCCCCCCGAACTTGGCGATGGTACCGTTCTCGCACAACAGTGCGTAGTCCGCGAGCCCCGACACGTTGTGCTGCAACAAAAAAAGGATTCAATTCAATATTTTATATAAATTTTAAGTCGACCCGCAAAGGACCACTTTTCGACGTGATAACGTCTAATAAATCGATGAACGTGAAAAAGCGTGACTCATTGTCACGTTTCGCCTGAGACGAGTGTGCGAGCGAGAGCGAAAAACAAGCGATAGAGAGGAAAGAGAGGCTGAGCGTTCGGTTTGTGACGCATCTATCACTCTTCCACTCCATCGGCCGATGCGTCCGAGTAGAAGGGAGACAGCAGCAGCACACAAGCTACAAAGTGAAAGTGAAATTAACGATTTTAAAAAAATGTTAATTTATGGAAAAAATTGTGATTTTCAATTAACTCCTGTTGCTCAATCACAGATAACTATCGACGTAGTTAAAACCGTGCTAACCACGTGCTAGCCCTAACGATTTGATCGATCACAGTGACATTCGTTCGATACTGTGGTATCGATAGCCGAGCATAGCCGATCTGAGCCGAGCGGGGCCGATGCACGCGATATCGCGGCCTTATGTCAAACGTTAAATCAACGCGCTTGTCGGGATTTTTTATTATGTCGACTGCTTTTCTCAATATTTGGCTTGCCGAAAACCGGCTAAATTATAATAAAGATTGAATGAATATATGTGCGAATAAGATATATCTCGGGAAATGGCTCGCGACTAGTATGCGCTCGTTTAACAATCCCGATCGATAACTTTTAACGCGTGTTCCATTGTGATCGCGAAAACGTTAAACATCCATGAGTAAGAAATCGTTATCACGTCGCTTATTACCGAGTCGCTAGTGATCTGTGATCGAGCAACTGCTTTGTATTGCACAAAATAATGATAATTCAGTAATCATAATTCAATTCAATTCATAAAAGTATGCTATTTTTCAATTGATATAAATAAGTCCGTTATACCTGGAAGAAGTCTTGAAGATGGTTGTACGCCATATAGGCGACATTGCCCCTGCCCTGTGAGAGGCAGGCCATGGCGTTGAGGTGTGAGCTGGTCGTGGCCCCAGAACCGCCACGTGGCTCCACGTACTGGTAGCCATCACAGCTGGAGGAGCCGTCCAGGGTGCAGAGCGAGCATAGCTTCGGGTACTTCATTTCTACAAATAGAAGCATCAAATCAACGTAAACTACCTACAGCCGAAGAGCTGCGGAAACAGGTTGCAATGTACTGTAATTGACATTATTTCAACTGTTGACAGCACGTCAACAGAGCTGCGGGACGTGGACTCGACTTGGGAGGATGCACGGCAGCTGGCGGCCGATCGCTTGGCCTGGAGGCAGTTTGTGGAATCCATATTTATGCACCGCATAGGGAGCGGATATGGTATTGGTATTGTCGATGATGATCATTGGTATTTTCGAAAATGTATACACTCCCGTATTTTGAAAAGTCAACAAGCCCTGTAAACTCCTAGATATCCGTATTCGTATTCCTGATTTGATTTTTTTTTGTGTTTTAGACAGCAGCGGCGACAGTACAAAACAGCAGTACATGATGAGCTCAAACTCTGGTCAAAAAATACGGTAAGTTTCAAACATTCATTCATTCAATCATTCCCTCATTCATTCAATCATTCCATCATTCATTCGATCATTCCATCATTCATTCAATCATTCCCTCATTTATTCAATCATTCTCTCATTCATTCGATCATTCCATCATTCATTCGATCATTCCATCATTCATTCAATCATTCCCTCATTCATTCAATCATTCCATCATTCATTCGATCATTCCATCATTCATTCGATCATTCCATCATTCATTCAATCATTCCCTCATTCATTCAATCATTCCATCATTCATTCGATCATTCCATCATTCATTCAATCATTCCCTCATTTATTCAATCATTCTCTCATTCATTCGATCATTCCATCATTCATTCGATCATTCCATCATTCATTCAATCATTCCCTCATTTATTCAATCATTCTCTCATTCATTCGATCATTCCATCATTCATTCGATCATTCCATCATTCATTCAATCATTCCCTCATTCATTCAATCATTCCATCATTCATTCAATCATTCCCTCATTCATTCGATCATTCCATCATTCATTCAATCATTCCATCATTCATTCAATGATTTCCTCATTTATTCAATCATTCCCTCATTCATTCAATCATTCCATCATTCACGTGGAATCCATATTTTTATTTATTTATTTATATTGTTTTAACGCCCGTAGGGCTTTTACATATTTTTTTTAAAGTTACACAGTAAGTAATTACATATATGAAAAATTACTTATTAGATACATGAAAAAGAAAATACATACATTTCATAGATATTCAATTTGGCATAAAAGTTATGCTTAGAAAAATGCACCAAATAAGCGAATATGGTATAGTGATGATGATGATGATTACAGCTAATTATGTATTCAATTCAAATATAATAGGACCATCAAATATAAATGCATCAAATCACAAAAATGTCCGTGTAATCCGTTTGTCAATCGAATAATTTGGTGCATAGGGCACTGTCTCGGTACATCGAGTTTACGTAAACTAGGAAACGTATATTTTTGGTAAATTTGTATGGAATAATATATGTTATATACAACTGTATGAGCTTTCATGAAAACATTTCTTCTCAAATTCAATTATATCTAGCTTATTTATCAGCCGATTGACAAACGGATAGAACCGTTGGATTTATCTTTTCACGCTCTATATAACTACATTCACAGAAACATGTTAAAGCATATTAAAAGCCCCAGCCTTTCCCTAGACTGTTTTAAAAACTATTGGGTCTTTTTTCAGTCCAGCACAACTCTGCCGATTTTTTCAACAAGCTAAACCGCGATTTTAAGACTGTTAGTGTGATAAAAATACGGATGAATTTACGATTATGTACGCGAACAAATGCTTTCATTGTACCCCTACCACTGTCTCGGCTTATGTATTATAATTGTCATTGTTTCCATCACCCAAACCAACCAGAGTCGGCCCAAATTAACAGTAGTAGGGTAATGTTAGTTTCTACCCCAATCATTATTTATAAGTAATTACTACCACTCGTCCGGCATACTGCCTCGCCAGGCCCTCCATCCCAGACATTCACCCGAGCATCCGCGGTCAGTCGGGGTCTTAATGGAAGGTAGTTTAGGGAAAATGCATCTCACACTATCATCCTATCTGGCAGACACTATTTCATACGTCCCCTGCCGTACCTTATCACAATACCTATCCAAAGACCATCCTATCCTTACAAAAATGACACAATACAATTGAGTTGAGGGATGGGATATAAATTGAGACCTCCGCGCACGCACACACAAACAAACAGCCCCAGCGAGTGCACACCAAGTCCTCCCGGGGACTACCCCACAAAGCAATCTATTAGTTCTAGATACTTCGTTTTCCGGAACAAAACGTGTACAAATGACAGTTCGGTCCATGTCCCTTCACCACCTATTGTTCTATTCGAATTAGAGCATATGACTTACTCAGTTTCCTGTCTTCCTCTGGGTCTACTAACCAGGGCCCTGGGCGGCACGCCCTCCCGTAGAAGGCGCTGATGGCAGCCGCCTCGTCCTCCGCCGAGGATTTGGAGTCGGCGGAGCACTTTTGACTCCGCGCCACAGTCTAAAAAAAAAACATGTGTGCAGTTCACACCAGGTAGAAGTGAAACCTTAATAAAACTAAGCTGAGAGAGAATGAGATAAATGCAGTATCAGGAGTGGGATTATTATAGGATTTATTTATTATAAATAATGGTACCCAGTTGATAATTTTTTTTCATTTTATTATTCATGATCCATGTCTTCAATTTCTACAAGTGATACGAGCGGCTTATGATAACTAAAGATTTATCAATATATCTGTGAAATACCGCGTCAATTACTGTTTTTGATCGCGTTGTCGATTCGGTGCGACTACTGCACATTTTTAAATTGAATTTGTTGTCAAGAAATTCAATCAAAGACAGCGCTGTATCCAGTGCAAAATTTACATTTAAATCGCCAGTTAAAATCATTGGAATTTTATCGTAATCTTTATGAAGGATCCGCGATACTTCTGCTGTGTATTTCCGTAAAATTTTATCTTGTTTATTCATGTTTTCGAAGTCATAACTTCATTATTTGGAACCAAATATGGAATTGATTAATTCCATTCTGCATTACTCAGAAGTAGAAATGGAATTAATATATTCCCTTTTACATTACTCGGAATCATAAGTGGAATCAATTCATTCTTTACTGCATAGAAGGCAACCAATTTGTAATGAGTTCTGAATAGATTCTCCTGTAACCAATTCTATTTTTCACAACTGGGCAGGCGCACACACATACATTACAAACTTACTACATGCATGCGCACAACGCTTGGTAGACAAGAGTGTGGAGGCTACGAAGCACCGCACAAAGAGAAGACAAAGATAATAGAAAACGATATACAACTGTGCTCTATCTCATTCTCTCGCAGGCTAAATCCCATAGATCTATATGTTTCTCTCTTTTGAGTGTCGCTTTTTCGTTTCATAGAGTTTCAAATCACTCCCAACGATTCTAAAGAAGTTTTCACTTCAAAAATTTTAAAAAAATGATCGCATCGTACCGCCTGAGTGTCGACTCACCTTCTTCTCGAAATACTTGAGAACGGCGTTGGACCACAGTTGTTCCTTGCTCCTGCCGTAGCCTGGGTGGCACAGCCCCCCGCCGGCTAGCCCCTCCAGGCCGCCCGTGTGACCAGCCCTCACCACCGCCACCGCCTCGAAGGCGAAGTTCTCTGCAAAACAGAAATACCTTGTAATGTATTGGTATGGGGGCTTACGGATACACGACTGTGACAATTATGACGGGTTTAATATAATACTCGCTGACCTGACTATGCTCCTCAGAGCTCTAACTGGAAATGCAGGCACACAGCAGACATACCTCGAAACCAACGTCCAACAAGAATTTCTGTATGACATTCCATACTTGGGAAATACTATTTATGTTAAAGAAATATCATTGACTATAAAACCCTTTTCTCTCTGATATTCAGACCCCAATCGGGTTCTTCCCGATAGCATGAATATCCTTGAAAACGTTATAAATATTTAAAGTATATTTTTACAATTCCAACGATATAAAACACAATGATCAAACATTTTGTTTTCATTTATAAATTTATGTTTTAAAAATACGAAAATACGAATGATTTTTAACGTCCGTTATTGGCTAATGACGTCATACCCGTCGACCGTCAAAGGCGTGAAATTCATTCCGTAGTGAGCGCCTATATTACTGTGACGTCACACCGCATGCGCGCCAAATGGAGGATTTTGCGAGCGATTTGAAAAAGCGCTATTTCAAACCGCGCTAGAAAATTCATATGACATCGAAAAAAATTTTTTTTTTAAATCCCTAAATATTGTAATTTTTCAATGAATTTTTTGAAATAAAAAATAAATAATCGGGAAGAACCCAATTCTAAACAAATATCACGCTTAATAAATAGAAAGATTTTTAACAACATTTTGAATGTATACAAATACTTGTAGACAAATGACTGGATTATACCCATGCTGGGCTGATATCAGATATTATTCATATCCCAACAGAGACAGAGAAACTCTGGAAACGAATGCGGATTATCTAGGCGTTTACAGGGCTTATGACCTGTCATTGGCTGGGTTAAGTGGCCAATTGATGTACTACAACATTCCCCATTCCGCCCATCATCTGATATCCATATATAACAATTATTTTTTTTTACATCTTCAGGCGTCTTCTAGTCAGTATTACGTTCGGATGAGCATTACCTACACTAATAAAGATGATTGCCAAAAAATGCTTAACAATCTTCTCAACAGATGTCGCCAGCATATAAATTTTCTGTAATGCGGAACGGCGAAGACGAGTTTAATATAATTTAAAGCAGTTTAAAAAATTTGTCATATACAGGGTGTAACAGAACTCGATGTACAAGCGGGAAACCAGTGAATCTACGTCATATTTGGAGAGGATTTTGTAGAATAAATTTTTTTGATAAGTTTTCGAGAAAATCGAGTTAGAAGTTGATTTTTTTTTTCGATAATTTTTTGCAAATTGTTGTCAAATATCATTTGTTTAATCAAATTAATACTATTCATAAAGAAAACATAACAAAAAACCGCATTTTAATAAGAATTAAAGCCATTTAACTTTGCAATTTAACTGGTCTATTAAAATGAGTTAGTCACTCAGGGTTGGAAACATAACATGTTATGGGTCGGTATTCTGTATTTTTTGACAGGACTTCTGCGCATACGAAGTCAGTACAAATTCATATTCGCAGAACGCTTGTCGAGTTATTCAGAATAGCGGGACTAACGCTATGGAGGGGGAGCGGCCATGTTTGTTTTCTGTCCATAACATAACCTCAAATAATGACGCAACCGGCGCGCGGCCGCGGGCTTGTCATTCAATGATATTATTAATTGTAATTACGGGTATTTTTAAACGAATAAGTATAATTACGTTCGAACTAAAACGAATATTTGGGTGATAAGTTTAAATTCAAATGAAATAATATCTAATTACGATATTATGCTAGTCTAGTGTAGTGAAAATTACGACATTTCGTTAAAAAGACGACATTGCATCTTTCGAATCAGATTAGTAGCCGATGCTTGAAGGTAGTATGATTAATGTTAGGTACTAATATCGATCAATTGTTTTACATTAGAAATCTTCTTCACCGATATTCTTGTTGTGATAGTACCTAGTATGTAAACATTAACACGTGTATAAAGTCTATTCGCGAGTAAGGACACCGCTGGCGCTGTCTCCCTCTCTCCTCCATACTTCGTTGCATCGCCTCGGACTCGTATGGAGGAAAGAGGGAGACAGCGACTGATGCTCTCAGCTCCACGCACGCACGCACACACAAACAGCCGGGACAGGGACGGGCCGCCCCCGCGAGTCCCCCCCTGGGACTACCCCACTAAGCAATCTATTAGTTGTAAATACTTCCTTTTACGGAACAAAACGTGCACAAATGCCAGTTCAGTCCATGTCCCTTCACCACCTATTGTTCTACTTCTACTTTCTTATTGTTAAGACTGATATTCTCGAGCGGAGAAACATCTATCTATACTTACGATATGTCCTGTCTTGGTGTTTGACTGTGGCGATGACGCTGTACGCGTCGGGCTGCGCGGCCGCCGCCAGCAGAGCCTCCTCGGCCGTCAGCACCGCGAAGTCCGCCCCCCGCGCCCCCATCTTCAGCAGGCAGTTCACCCTGGCGACAAAATCGCTTTATTATCCCCGCCCTTAGCGGCTTAATCTACGTATAGAGGCCAACTCATACATATTTTTATTATTTTTTTATTGTATTATTATATTTATTGAGTACTTTATAATTTTACATAGACTAATATTATAACATAACACTTAATTAATTTTTTTTCCTAACTATTCTTATCTACACTAATATTTCTCACACATATATTTTTTACACTTAGCCCTAAATAACTTTAAATTTTGTTTATTTTTTATTTCTTCCGGCATCTCCTCATACATTTTAATGCCCTTGTACATGAGACAATAGGGTTCTTCCCGATAGCATGAATATCCTTGAAAACGTTATAAATATTTATAGTATATTTTTACAATTTCAACGATATAAAACACAATGATCAAAAATTTGGTTTTCATTTATAAATTTATGTTTTAAAAACACGAAAATACGAACGATTTTTAACGCCCGTTATTGGCTAAAATGACGCCATACACGTCGACCGTAAAAGGCGGAAAATTCATTCCGTTGTGAGCGCCTATATTGCTGTGACGTCACACCGCATGCGCGCCAAATGGAGGATTTTGCGAGCGATTTAAAAAAGCGCTATTTCAAACCGCGCTAGAAAATTCATATGAAATCGTAAAAATTTAAAAAAAATCCCTAGATATTGTAATTTTTCAATGAATTTTTTGAAATAAAAAATAAAAAATCGTGAAGAACCCAATTCTGTGACATACTTCTTTCTTTTCTTTTCTAATCTTATATTTTTTTTAGCATCTTGTTGTATATTTATGAAAAAAGTCATTGTTTTTTTATTTGTTTTGCAAATATCTTGGAATTATCCCTTTAACAACTTTGTTAATTCGAAGAGAGGCCTACCTACTTTTGCCATACATAATCGGCCATTTTTCATAGCGTGGGTCGTCGTTTCTTTATGTTAATCTTGTAAAAATGCCAGTAATATATTTTAATTATTTACGGAGATATGAATTATTTAGTGAGATTTTGCAACGCGGGTTTCACCGCGCGGCGAGAGTTTATTTATTTTATTCAGTTATTTAGAACATTACAGAAAAAATCAAATTTTTTCTTAATACAAATCATACTAAATACAATACAATAATAAATCATACGTGAAAAGATAGTTAAGTTGGTATAATGATATAAAAAAGTATAGAAAGAAAAATTAAAAGTTAGAAAGTGCTTTCCTAAAGGAAGACCCACTGTCGTGAAATAAGTCGACATCCGAGGTGATGCGATTAAGTAACAAGATTGCTCTACCAACAGGCATAACCATTGGCAGGTTGGTTCTGCATATTGGCAGGTAAAACAATCCATGCTGTCTTTGTGGAAGATAGTTATCAGGTACGAACAGACCTACATGGAGCAGAATTTGTGAGTTATGTATGCGACCACCAATCACCTGAAAGAAGTGAACACCCAAATGGACGTCTCTCCTCCTCCATAATGACTGATAGCCTAGCATCCCCAGTAACAAGTCGGTTGGGAAGAGCCAAGGATAATATCCATATTCCTTTAGGTACAGATATATGTGTAACAGCTCGTGTCAAGATGCCCAGATCCCCTTTGTCGGGACAAGTCATCGAAAGGGTCGAGAGCTTCAAATACTTGGGAGCGTACATGACAGAAAACGGCAGAGTTCAGAAAGAACTGGGAGTGCGGCTTGGAGTAGCGGGCGCCGCATTCAACAGTATGAAAGCTGTCTGGAGATCGGATATTTACTCGGTTAAAACAAAATGCCTTCTTATAACTCCTGCATCACACCTGTCCTTCTCTATGGCTGCGAATCGTGGCACCTAACCAGGGCCCAAGACAGCAGAATACTAAGGTGTCTTAGAAGAATTTTAGGTGTGCGGTGGTTTGACTTTGTAAGGAACACAGAGGTGAGGCAACCCAACCCTTGGTATTTACTGTCATCCGGCGCCCATATACTACGCGCGCCTCCCGAGAGCCGCCACCGTGCTCGCCTATCCTACAAGGCATCAGGTTCTCGGCGTCCCGGTCGTCCACTGTCGACGGTTCGCCGGCAGTTTGCGTCAGAGCTGCGGGACGTGGACTCGACCTGGGAGGATGCGCGGGAGCCGGCGGCCGGCCGCTTGGCCTGGAGGCAGTTTGTGGATTCGGTATAATAAAAGGATATGGTATAATAAATAATAATAGCGCAGAATATTCTTCTGTACTCTCTCTACCAAGTTAAGTACTTACGTATCGGAGACAGCAACACACTCCACCGGACTATCTCCAGTCTCCACAGCTTGGCACAACTCCACATTCCTGGGACTTGAACATACCCTATCTAGAAAAAAAAAAACAAATTATAAAAAATGTAATAAGTGGTTCTTTCCACCCACCCATTTAGTTAGTTAACTAACTAACAGACCGTCACGGCATATCCCCGTAGGGGTAGGCAGAGAGGATAGAACGCCACACCACTCTGTCCTGACACACTTCCTTTGCACATTCATACATCTTCTCATGCACATACGCCGATTATTCCCACTTTTCACATGTCCACTTGTGTTACTTGATCATGCCGTGTCTTCCGCGGCTTCTACATCCAGGCACACTTGCATTTAAACTTCTTTTAGCCGTTCTTTCATCACTCATTCGCTCCACATGACCGAACCATCGTAAAAGGTAATTTTGTGGATAATGCTTATCTCAGCTACTCTGCTCTAATTTGGACATTTGTACACCTATCATACATAGTCTTACCACACATAGATCGCATTTCAACAGCATTCAGTCTACTTTCATTCTTGTTTTTCCAACACCACGCATCACTACCATACATAAGGGTTGGTACTAGAACTCCGTTGTGTACTGCCAATTTAGCTTCTTATTTGCCACTATGGATTTCAAGGCACCATTAACTCTGTTTCCTTCTCTCAATGTCCTTATCCACATTTCCGTCTCTTGTAAACATACTTCCCAAATATACAAATTCTTCAACCTGCTTTAATCTGTCTCCATTTACTTTAATATTACATACGGTCATATTTTTTTTAAAAAATTTTTTTTTTCACATTTCTTTAAAAAACCATCACATTTGACTTTTCCACATTCATAAACAAATCACTCTCCTAGTTAGTTAATCTAAATAGCAATATAAATTTGCCATAGACTTGCAACAAGTTTGACGTGTCAAAGGAGTACCCTTGCACCAAGGTTGTCAATGCAAACTTGCTGCAAATTTAAACCGGCGCGGCGTTGCTAAGTTCCCGCGCAACAACAATTGGATTATATAAAATATACATGAGTACATACAATCTAAGTTCAGTAAAGGTAGGAATGTTTACATATATGATATATTATGTAAGTTTTGCTTGATAGCGTGAAAGAAAATATATAATAAATTCATAAATAAGTTTTTTTAAAATGAATATGTAAAATAGCGGTAATAGTAGGTACCAGTTCCTGCCAGACTAATGCTAACTTTATACGAGACAGAAAAATGTACAAACTATCAAAAGACGCTAATATTTGTATTTTTTAAGGGATAAGCATCCCATATCGATACCATATCCGCTCCCTATGTGGAGCATATGGAATCCACAAACTGCTTCCAATCCAAGCGATCGGCCGCCAGTTCCCGCGTTGCCGAAATTGTCAACAGTGGACGCCGAGAACCTGATGCCTTGTAAGATAGGCGAGCGTGGTGGCGGCTCTCTAGTATATGGGGAAACGCCTTCGCCGGATGACAGTAGATACCGCGGGTTGAGTTGCTCACCTCTGTGTTCCTTACACAGTCAGACCACCGCACACCTAATATTCTCCTAAGACAGCTATTCTCTGCAGTGAGAAGTCTGGTATGTTGGGCCCTGGTTAGGTGGCACGATACGCAGCCATAGAGGAGAACAGGTGTGATGCAGGCGGATTATGTTTGAACCGAGTAAACATCCGATCTCCAGACAGCTTTCATACTGTTGAATGCGGCGCCCGCTACTCCAAGCCGCACTCCCAGTTCTTTCAGAACTCTGCCGTGTTCCGTCGTGTACGCTCCCAGGTATTTGAAGCTCTCGACCCTTTCGATGACTTGTCCCGACAAAGCCAGGGGGATCTGGGCATCTTGACAAGAGCTGTCTATGATAATACGTAATAAAAATGATTGAAAAATACTTACAAACGGTCGCTTGTCCATGCACGTTAGAAAAATTCAGTAAAAATGCAAAAAATATGCAAAAATTAACTTCGGAAGAAACCATTTTGGAGTTTTTTTTTAACTCAAGGCCACATTCATGTCAAACCACACCCGAAAATTCAAACAAACGTCAAATCGAACGCAGGAAAGAACGAAATTAAATTCGAATTTCAAATCTGACGTTTCGGGGTGAACGCGCGCAGAATCAAGAGGAACCGGAACACTTTTTGAATTTGAATTTCGAAAATTCGAACGGGCGTTTTCCACCGCCGGTTAGCTTCCAAAATGGCGGACTTTGTTCGGGACTTATGTGAGGATCGCTATCTTGTAACGGCTTATCTTATCTATCTACAATCGCGCGATAAAAGGCGGCGTCATTATTTACACTTCCAAGAAGGGCGACAAATCACTTTTATTCGAGTGATTGTTATTTCAAGTCAAAATGACTAATCTTAGGAGGAATGTTTGTAAGAAAGAGAAACAAAGTCATCTAGAGTCATTAATATTTTATGATGTGTAATAGTAGGACTGGTACTTGTGAGATATGTGTGTGAGGGTGACAGAAGATGTACGAACGTGTGTGTGTATGTAGTATGTCTACTGTGTGCCCGTCATTCCCAGTTAGAGCTCTGAGGAGCGTAGACAGGTAAACCTGTATTATAATAAGCCCGTCATATTGTCACAGTCGTGTATTCCTTTATCTCCCATACCAAGACATCACAGTACTGAAGCGTAAGACTGATCGTCTTACCGTAGTGCCCTATGCACCATTGGGACAGTGGCGGGCACAGAGTTTTAAATCAGGGCTAGCAGTATAAAAACAAACAATAATTCTATTGAATATGGAATACACGTATCTAACGACACAAATATTTCGAAAAGGGTAGTTCATGCCAGTATCTACATAAAATATAAGTATAATATGAAAGCCCAACCCTTTCCCTAGGCTGTTTTAAAGACTATTGAGTTTTTTTAGTCCCAGGAAACTCTACCAATTGTTTCAACAAGCTGCAAAACCGCGATTTTAAGATTGTCAGTGTGATAAAAAATACGGATGAATTTACGTTATGTACGCGAACAAATGCTTTCATTGCCCCTACCACTGTCTCGGCTTATGTATTATAATTGTCATTGTTTCCATCACCCAAACCAACCAGAGTCGGCCCAAATTAACAGTAGTAGGGTAATGTTAGTTTCTACCCCGATCATTATTTATTAGTAATTACAACCACCCGTGTGGAGACCGGCATACTGCCTCGCCAGGCCCCCCATCCAGACATCCACCCGTGCATCCGCAGTCAGGGTCTCAATGGAGGGGGGATTAGGGAAAAGAGGGGAAGGGACAGAACGCATGTGTGCATCTCACAGTATCATCCTATCTGGCAGACACTATTTCATACGTCCCCTGCCGTACCTTATCACAATACCTATCCAAAGACCATCCTATCCTTACAAAAAAGACACAATATGGTTGAGTTGAGGGATGGGATATAATTTGAGACCTCCACGCACGCACACACAAACAGCCACGGCACACACGCCAGCAGCGAGCGCACACCAAGTCCCCCCGGGGACTACCCCACTAAGCAATCTATTAGTTCTAGATACTTCCTTTTACGGAACAAAACGTAATATGAGTATATGGGTAGATAAAAAAATTATTTAAAAAAAACCTATTTATTTATACAGGGTAATTTTTTAGTCAGTTAACAAAAAAAAACTCTGAATTCAGTATCGTTAATAGAACCCATTTCATAAAAAAAACATGTACTTTTTATTTTTTAACGATTTATTATTTTTATTCCTATAAATTTTACAAATAACGTACATCCTATTCACAGCTGTTGTTCATGCGCGGCACGTAAGGTAAAGTGCGACGGGGAAGTGCGCGCGAGAGGGGGGTTGCGCTCGCCGCTCGCGCAGTACCCGGGCGAACGGTGACCAAGTCTTTACTATTTCTGAGGAATTATTTGAGTGCGCTTTTCTTTTTTTTTATTTGAGAAAGGACATGTTTTTTTATTGAAATGGGTTCTATTAACGATACTGAATTCAGGGTTTTTTTTTGTTAACTGACTAAAAAATAACCCTGTATATACGAGTATATACGTAGTATTAAAAAAACATTAATATGTAGTGTCGTTGAGGTTTGCTGGCAGCGTCATTTTAACGCTATTATAACTAACTAACTAACCATTACGCCATTTCCCCGAATTGGTAGGCAGAGAGGATAAAACGCCACACCACTGTGTCCTGGCATACTTCTCTTGCTTCCTCCACATTCATACATCTTCTCATGCACGCACGTCGATTATTACGACTTCTTACCTAAATCATGCCGTGTCTTTCTCGGCCTTCCTCGACTTCTACAACCAGGCGCAGTCGCATCATATATTTTTTTAGCCGTCCTTTCATCATCCATTCTTTCTACATGACCGATCCATCGTAAAAGACCTTTCTTATTTTGTCGATAATGCTTATCTCAGCCTTGCATTCTGCTCTAATTTCAACATAAGTGCACCTATCGTTCATAGTAACAATCACACATTCACCTGAGAGATCGCATTTCAACAGCTTATTTTTCCAATTCCATGCTTCGCTTCCATACATAAAGATTGGTACCAGAACTCCATTATGAACTGCCAATTTAGCCTCTTTTGATAAGCACTTTTTAGATACTACTGACTTTAAGGCACCATTAATTCTGTTACCGGCACTAACCCTCCTTTCAATGTCCAACGCTATTATACCAATACATATTATTACAGGAATATTATCACAGGAAAGAAACAAAGGATTTCTTTGAAAAGCGATTACTTAACAAACTGCGTTATAATAGTGGCTTAGCAACATCCAAACAATAACTAAAATACCAAACATTTAGACAAAATTTAAATTTTCTTTCAAACCGCGATCTGATTTCGAAGCAATTCCCAGTAAATGTGTCACACTTTAAGTATTTCGCTGAATTAACTACTGGCATACTGGCAACATTGTCAAGTTCCTATTCCTGTACCTACACAAAATGGCGGCGTACGTCATCTGACAGTTTTAGTTGGTTGTATTATTTAAACAAGCCTCCGATCCTCATATTAGTGTATTTTCGCTCCGAGAGAACGATCTCCATTCAAATACTCTGGGTAATTATTTATACATCGACGGTTGAATGTCGCTAGGTGACTTTTTCATCAAGCGGCAAAGGAAAATGATTATTTTTTCCTTTCCACCGTCTATGTAAATATAAACTTCACTAAAAACACTCAAATCGTTGTCATACCAAATTTTTAGGTTATGAATTTCTCAGTGATGCTCATAAATGTTTGAAAAAACGTCATGTTTAAATCGTAGGGAGAGAAATTCCTAACCTACAAATGAGGTTTGACATTTCGCGTAGTGAATTTTCAATGCCAACTATACCAGAGTAATTTAGAGCTACCGGGCCCCTAGCAAAAGTTGAACCGAATTCTTTTTATTATCTGATTAATTCAATTGAAAAATCCCAAGACAATAAGCCATACCACTCAGTCCTGACGTACTTCCTTTGCTTCCTCTACATTCATACATCTTCTCATGCACATACGCCGATTATTCCGACTTTTCACATGTCCACTTTCAAGTACTTGGTCATGCCATGTCTTTCTCGGCCTTCCTCGGCTTCTACATCCAGGCAACGCTTGCATTTAAACTTCTTTTAGCCGTTCTTTCATCGCTCATTCGCTCCACATGACCAAACCAACGTAAAAGACCTTTCTTAATTTTGTCGATAATGCTTATCTCAGCTTTGCACTCTGCTCTAATTTGGACATTTGTACACCTATCATACATAGTCTTACCACACATAGATCGCATTTCAACAGCATTCAGTCTACTTTCATCCTTGTTTTACCAACACCACGTTTTACTACCATACATAAGGGTTGGTACCAGAACTCCGTTGTGTAAATTTAATATTATAAACGAATAATCGGGTGGTTCTACAGCAATAAATTATTTAAATTACTCGTTTCTCATGAAAATATTCGGATTCAGCTCACAATTTTCGAATAAATCTGGTGAATAAGTGTCGATTAATATTTTTTCGAGATAAATTGAGTCGTATCGGGCATTCGGTGAATTTAGTTTTGAAATCTGTAATCAAAATCACTATTTCAGGTTCTGTACCAGCAAACCACCAACAGTTGGAGCTTCAGTTTATACGTTACAGTTTAACGCTGACACAACTGAAGAGATGGAGCCGGCTACGGTTAGTGTCAAGGCTGAACCGGGGACTGGCGATGTAGAAGGAGATATTCTCCATACTGAGGAAGGGGCGCCATGTCTCGACATAAGCGAGGAGAAGGCGGAACCCGGGGCTGGTCTCCATACTGGGGAAGGGGGGACCAGTACTAGCCAGTATGAAATATCCAGCTCTATAACGATCTTCACAGAAATGGATATCGATATCCCTGACATTAAACAAGAATGTTTGGAGTCCTCTCGAAAAGCTGAAGCCGCCATTAGTAAGTAATATTAAAATATTTTTTTCTGAAAAATTCTAATGTAACAACCGTTTGGGCGAATATTATCAGCAAATAAGTGGCGTCTGCGTATCCTTTCCACTCCCTTTATCACCCCTTACATACAATCCAGTATCAACCCCTCACCTACCCCTGGGCGAGCATTACCTGACACCTCCACTGGGCCCGGACAGTAAGTTGTTTAATCTAAATAAGAAATTTAGTCTTCTGTATATACAGGGTGTCCGTAATCGAATATATTCCTTTGAAGTGATGTAAGGCCGACTCATGACGTCATGAATCACCAGAATATGCAAATATGACCTGAGTAAAAGTGCCTTAGTTTTCGAGATATTGACCCCTTAGGTCAGTTTCTCGAGTGCCACATCTACAAATTTCCATAATTGAATTTGTGTCGCACAAACCTGAATAATTTTTCTGTTTAACAAAATCCACAATAATAATGCTTGTTTAACTATACGAGAAAAAAAATCATTATTGCCGGATTCGTGAATAAAACATGATTTTCAGCTAACTTTGAGTATACACACTGAAAACAAATTTATGACGTGAAATCATTTAGTTTATTCAGATTTCCGATGTAATTGAAAGATTTTTTTTATAAAAAAAATACTGCAAATAAGTATTTTCTCTCTAAAACACTTGGCAGGAAAAGCTCGCAAGACAGATTTTGTTAGAAGGTTGGATAAAAAAAAATCAAAAAATCAAATAAAACAATTCAATGCAATAAAAATACAAAAATTATTTCTGTCAATAAAATTTGTCTTGTTTTAACTCACTTCGGATGCGTACTTTATGTCGGGACACACTGTATGTAAAGTACCGAACTCCCGTTGTTAAGTAAATTATATAATATTTTCTTTCAGGATCCACGAAGGCAGTGAGAAAAGAAAAATCTCCAGATAAGAAAAGACCATTGCTAGTAACGGTTTCAAAACCAAAGAAAAAGCAAAATCGTTTTGCTTGTTCATCCTGCGAATACACGGCCTCCTGTAAAGGTCACCTTACTCAACACATGCGCACTCACACTGGTGAGAAACCCTTCTCATGTTCAGAGTGTACCTTCACATGTGAGAAATCACAGAGTGTATCTAAAAGTAATTTAAAGCGTCACATGCGCACTCACACTGGTGAGAAACCCTTCTCATGTTCAGAGTGTACCTACACATGCATAATTTTAAAACTGGTAACCCTTTAAAGTGTACCTACACGTCACATGCGCACACTCACACTGGTGAGAAACCCTTCTCATGTTCAGAGTGTACCTACACATGTATACGAAAAATCATTTAAAATATCATTTGCGCACTCCACACTGGTGAGAAACCCTTCTCATGTTCAGAGTGTACCTACACATGCATCGATAAAAGTTATTTAAAATCTCACATGCGCACTCACACTGGTGAGAAACCCTTCTCATGTTCAGAGTGTACCTACACATGCATACATAAAAGTAGTTTAAAGCGTCACATGCGCACTCACACTGGTGAGAAACCCTTCTCATGTTCAGAGTGTACCTACACATGTATACAAAAAAGAAATTTAAAGCGTCACATGCGCACTCACACTGGAGAGAAACCCTTCTCATGTCCAGAGTGTACCTACACATGTACTGGAGAGAATAAAAGTACCTACATTTAAAAAAAATCACATGCGCACTCACACTGGGTGAGAAACCCTTCTCATGTTCAGAGTGTACCTACACATGTATAGATAAAAGTAGCGCTTAAAATCTCACATGCGCACTCACACTGGTGAGAAACCCTTCTCATGTTCAGAGTGTACCTACACACATGCTTAAATCACAACAAAAGAAACCCTTCTCAGTCAGAGAGTGTTCCTACACTTAAAATCTCACATGCGCACTCACACTGGTGAGAAACCCTTCTCTCATGTTCAGAGTGTACCTACACATGTATAAGAAAAAAGTAATTTAAAGTGTCACATGCGCACTCACACTTGTGAGAAACCCTTCTCATGTTCATATTGGAAAAAATTGAATTTCCGTAGCAAGATAAATTATTGTTAGTCAATGCGTCACCTCTGAAAACTAAAAACTATTTCTTTATTTTGAAGTTAGATATTATAGTTAATTAAATGTTTGGCAGGATCTTGCAGTATATCATTATGCAGGTTTTAGATTAAGGATTGTGTGTGATATTATGTTTGGAATATGTAGCTAGGGACCCGGTGCTTGTAGCGTTGTACTGGCTCCCCAATAAAGACCTTTGTCACCTATTATTTGTGTTCCCGTGGCGCTGACGGTGGTACTGTCGGGCGAACTGGATAAAACGTCAGAATACATAGAGACAGCGTAGAATACAGAACGCTTAGAAGAAATATAAAGTATATTGTTATTGTTAATAAATTCTTTTATTAACTAATGAATTAGTTAAAGTAATTCATTACATTAAATGACTTAAAATTGTATTTTTTTTTTAATGAATACAAATACTTGTAGACAAATTACTGAATTATACCCATGCTGGGCTGATATCAGATATTATTGATATCCCAACAGAGACAGAGAAACTCTGGAAACGAATGTGGGTTATCTAGGCGTTTACAAGGCTTATGACCTGTCATTGGCTGGGTTAAGTGGCCACTTGAAATCGTCTTCGTCATTCCGTTTTTACAGAATTGATTCTATGCTGGTGTCATCTGTTGAGAAGATTGCAAAGCATTTTATTTGGCAATCATATTTTTATTTGATGTAGGTAAGGCCCTACCGGCTTTATTACTTACTCTAGAAGACGCCTGAAGATGTCTCTCCAATTTTTAATTATTTGCTTCCATTCGTTTCCAGAGTTTCTCTGTCTCTGTTGGGATATCAATAATATCTAAAATTGTATTGACTAAACTAGGAAACTTAAATTCTGGAAACCGTGTTATACAAACAAAAGACGACCTTCTGAAAGAGACAAGTGCCCACATGGTCCAGACCACCCCTCAGACCCTTAGGTATAACACAATAGGGTATATAATTGGTTAACGTTCGAAGCATTTCAAATAATATTTATGTGTGTAGGTATTTGATATAATCTGCAATGCCAACTTTAATTTTCAATTTTAATATTTTATAACAAGTCATCAAGCCGGGAATCGAACCCGAAACAGGATGGAAGCTAACCACTTCGCCAAAGTCGGTATTAATTTTTACCAGGAAAGAAAAAAGTTTTATTGTTTTATGGCCGTTGAAAGTACGAGTGCTCAAATAGGCCACGGGTAGGTACCTGCAAGGGAGCAGCGCTGAAAAAAGGGCGCTGATCCTTTTTCGGTGATCGTCTGTCATTGGTGAATATTGACCAATGATAGCCAAGAGATTTGAGTGGGCGAATTTTTATTTTGAAATAATATCCTGAGACAGATAGGAGGGAGGAAGTAGTAGAGAAAGTGGTTCCCGAGCCGCGATGGGGAATAGTCGAGAAGCCACCTCGCCATGTAGTGAGTGTTAATTGAAAGGCGCGGTGCACCGCCCTCGAGTAATGAGGGCGGCTCACAGACATTTTAGTGAAAGAATCGATAAAGTAAGATCGCGAATGTAGTGTACGTAATTTTGTAAGGGATGAACATTGTAGTTAAAAATGAATAATAATAAAGAAGTTGAATTGAAGCAGAAAGAACGATAAATAATAATAATGAAAAATTGATAAAATAAAAATTGTAGAGTGTTGATAAGGCGCGGAACGTCCCGCCCAAACCGATGCCCCCGAGCAGCAGCTCCAATCTTGGTGGCAGGCATACCGATGTATGATGCAAACCACGCCAAGATTCTGCTGGCTTGTGACCAGTCGGAAACCGCCGTTCAGCTTACAGACGCCGAAGCCGCCGTCCAGCCTAGAGACGTCGCATCTACAGTCGCGCACAGCGACCACATCGTCCAACGGGACGAACACAGCAGCCGCCCAGGAACACAGCGCCGCCCTGCCGGCCGCGCCGCGCGGCTCAGCGCCAACTTCGGGATCGCCGCCAACGCGGTCATTCATCGCGGCCGCCATCGTCAACTACCGCCGCCAACGCGGCCAATAATCGAGGAGCCGCCCAACAATGGGCGCAATCATCGTCATCGTGCGGCTCCCTAGGTTTCGTTTAGGTTAAGCTAATATTAAGGTACTAGCAGATAACAGTCAGACTGTTATCTGCTTCGCCGACTGTTATATGCTAGCCCTGCGGGGCTTTTCGGCGCTTACGCGCCTCGATTTTTGGTTGTTCCACCTTTAGTTGATTGGCTAAAAAATCCCAACCAACAGAAACCTAATTTACGGAGGCCCACAAAGCCGCCCGACCGAGGCTTGAGTAGAATCTGCATCCTCACACACACACCCACATGCACTCACCCATCTTCTTACTCACATACACCCATTCTTTCATCACTCACTCTTACCTCCCTCACTCACCCTTTAACACACAATAGACCAACACGCACTCTCAACTTTTCACACCCTCACCCTCGTACATCCACCCACACCCACCCTCATACACCCACACACACCCTCCCCCACATTAGTTTATCTAGCTACAAATAAATAAAAAATACATTGTATATTCAGTTTAATTCATTGCCACATGGTGACTTTTATTGAATAAAAATGTAATGCAAGCAGGCATATATTTATTTTATAATGCAAATAAACCGTTGACCAAAATTTAAGATCTGGAAAATAAAAATATTGGTGCAGGTCACGTGGTGTTAGCCAGTTCAAAAATGGACGGTATTACACGCGTGAATTTTTATTCATATTTTTAATAATTTTTTTAAGAAATTAGAATTGAGTTTTTTGAAAAACTTTGTTAAGATTTTTTTTCTCAGAATATCATGGAATAATCACCCTCTGGAGTTTTCGCGGTTCTCATCGTGGGACACGGTGTATATACGTGGTATAAAAAAAAAAGGGAATATGTAGTGTCGTTGAGGTTTGCTGGCAGCGTCATTTTAACGCTATTATAACTAACTAACTAACCATCACGCCATTTCCCCGAATTGGTAGGCAGAGAGGATAAAACGCCACACCACTCTGTCCTGGCATACTTCTCTTGCTTTTTCCACATTCATACATCTTCTCATGCACGCACGTCGATTATTACGACTTCTTACATGCGCACTTTCAAGCAATTGTTTTACTTGATCATGCCGTGTCTTTCTCGGCCTTCCTCGACTTCTACAACCAGGCGCAGTCACATCATATATTTTTTTAGCCGTCCTTTCATCATCCATTCGCTCTACATGACCGAACCAACGTAAAAGACCTTTCTTAATTTTTGTCGATAATGCTTATCTCAGCCTTGCATTCTGCTCTAATTTCAACATTAGTGCACCTATCATTCATAGTTTTACCACATATTCACCTGAGAGATCGCATTTCAACAGATTATTTTTCCCATTCCATGCTTCGCTTCCATACATAAGGATTGGTACCAGAACTCCATTATGAACTGCCAATTCAGCCTCTTTTGATAAGCACTTTTTAGATACTACTGACTTTTAAGGCACCATTAATTCTGTTACCGGCACTAACCCTCCTTTCAATGTCTAACGCTATTATACCAATACATATTATTACAGGAATATTATCACAGGAAAGAAACAAAGGATTTCTTTGAAAAGCGATTACATAACAAACTGCGTTATAATAGTGGCTTAGCAACACCCAAACAACAACCAAAAGACCAAAAATTCAGACAAAATTTAAATTTTCTTTCAAACCGCCGCGATCTGATTTCGAAGCAACTCCCAGTAAATGTGTCACACTTTAAGTATTTCGCTGAATTTACTACTGGCAACATTGTCAAGTTCCTATTCCTGTACCTACACAAAATGGCGGCGTACGTCATCTGACAGTTTTAGTTGGTTGTATTATTTAACAAGCCTCCGATCCTCATATTAGTGTATTTTCGCTCCGAGAGAACGATCTCCATTCAAATACTCTGGGTAATTTATTTATACATCGACGGTTGAATGTCGCTAGGTGACTTTTTCATCAAGCGGCAAATGAAAATGATACCATAGTGCCACTGTCGCTTGGTTATTTTTTCCTTTCCAACCGTCTATGTAAATATAAACTTCACTAAAAACACTCAAATCGTTGTCATACCAAAATTTTTAGGTTATGAATTTCTCAGTGATGCTCATAAATGTTGGAAAAAACGTCATGTTTAAATCGTAGGGAGAGAAATTCCTAACCTACAAAATGAGGTTTGACATTTCGCGTAATGAAATTTTCAATGCCAACTATACCAGAGTAATTTAGAGCTACCGGGCCCCTAGCAAAAGTTGAACCGAATTCTTTTTACTGTCTGATTCATTCAATTGAAAAATCCCAAGACAATAAGCCATACCACTCAGTCCTGACATACTTCCTTTGCTTCCTCTACATTCATACATCTTCTCATGCACCTACGCCGATTATTCCGACTTTTCACATGTCCACTTTCAAGTACTTGGTCATGCCATGTCTTTCTCGGCCTTCCTCGGCTTCTACATCCAGGCACACTTGCATTTAAACTTCTTTTAGCTGTTCTTTCATCGCTCTTTCGCTCCACATGACCGAACCAACGTAAAAGACCTTTCTTAATTTTGTCGATAATGCTTATCTCAGCCTTGCACTCTGCTCTAATTTGGACATTTGTACACCTATCATACAGTCTTACCACACATAGATCGCATTTCAAACAGCATTCAGTCTACTTTCATCCTTGTTTTTCCAACACCTACGTTTTACTACCATACATAAGGGTTGGTACCAGAACTCCGTTGTGTAAATATAATATTATATACGAATAATCGGGTGGTTTCTACAGCAATAAATTATTTTTAAATTACTCGTTTCTCATGAAAATATTCGGATTCAGCTCACAATTTTCGAATAAATCTGGTGAATAAGTGTCGATTAATATTTTTTTCGAGATAAATTGAGTCGTATCGGGCATTCGGTGAATTTAGTTTTGAAATCTGTAATCAAAATCACTATTTCAGGTTCTGTACCCAGCAAACTACCAACAGTTGGAGCTTCAGTTTATACGTTACAGTTTAACGCTGACACAACTGAAGAGATGGAGCCGGCTACGGTTAGTGTCAAGGCTGACCGGGGACTGGCGATGTAGAAGGAGATATTCTCCATACTGAGGAAGGGGGCGCCATGTCTCGACATAAGCGAGGAGAAGGCGGAACCCGGGGCTGGTCTCCATACTGGGGGAAGGGGGGACCAGTACTAGCCAGTATGAAATATCCAGCTCTATAACGATCTTCACAGAAATGGATATCGATATCCCTGACATTAAACAAGAATGTTTGGAGTCCTCTCGAAAAGCTGAAGCCGCCATTAGTAAGTAATATTAAAATATTTCATTATTTTTTTCTGAAAAATTCTAATGTAACAACCGTTTGGGCGAATATTATCAGCAAATAAGTGGCGTCTGCGTATCCTTTCCACTCCCTTTATCACCCCTTACATACAATCCATTATCAACCCCTCACCTTCCCCTGGGCGAGCATTACCTGACACCTCCACTGGCCCGGACAGTAAGTTTGTTTAATCTAAATAAGAAATTTAGTCTTCTGTATATACAGGGTGTCCGTAATCGAATATATTCCTTTGAATGGATGTAAGGCCCGACTCATGACGTCATGAATCACCAGAATATAGCAAATATGACCTGAGTAAAAAGTGCCTTAGTTTTCGAGATATTCACCCTTAGGTCAGTTTCTCGAGTGCCCACATCTACAAATTTCCATAATTGAATTTGTGTCGCACAAACCTGAATAATTTTTTCTGTTTAACAAAATCCACAATAATAATGCTTGTATAACTATACGAGAAAAAAAAATCATTATTGCCGGACTCGTGAATAAAACATGATTTTTCAGCTAACTTTGAGTATACACACTGAAAACAAATTTATGACGTGAAATCATTTAGTTTATTCAGATTTCCGATGTGATTGAAAGATTTTATAAAAAAAATACTGCAAATAAGTATTTTCTCTATAACACTTGGCAGGAAAAGCTCGCAAGACAGATTTTGTTAGAAGGTTGGATAAAAAATCATCAAAAAATCAAATAAAACAATTCAATGCAATAAAAATACAAAAATTATTTTTGTCAATAAAATTTGTCTTGTTTTAACTCACTTCGGATGCGTACTTTATGTCGGGACACACTGTATGTAAAGTACCGAACTCCCGTTGTTAAGTAAATAATATATTTTCTTTCAGGATCCACGAAGGCAGTGAGAAAAGAAAAATCTCCAGATAAGAAAAGACCATTGCTAGTAACGGTTTCAAAACCAAAGAAAAAGCAAAATCGTTTTGCTTGTTCATCCTGCGAATACACGGCCTCCTGTAAAGGTCACCTTACTCAACACATGCGCACTCACACTGGTGAGAAACCCGTTTCATGTTCAGAGTGCACCTTCACATGTATATACAAAAAGGGAGCTTAAAGCGTTACATGCGCACTCACACTGGTGAGAAACCCTTCTCATGTTCAGAGTGTACCTACACATGTATACTTAAAAGTAATTTAAAGCGTCACATGCGCACTCACAATGGTGAGAAACCCTTCTCATGTTCAGAGTGTACCTTCACATGTAAACAAAAAGGAAGCTTAAAGCGTCACATGCGCACTCACACTGGTGAGAAACCTTTCTCATGTTCAGAGTGTTCCTACACATGTATACGAAAAGATCATTTAAAATATCATTTGCGCACCCACACTGGTGAGAAACCCTTCTCATGTTCAGAGTGTACCTACACATGCATCGATAAAAGTTATTTAAAATCTCACATGCGTACTCACACTGGTGAGAAACCCTTCTCATGTTCAGAGTGTACCTACACATGTATACTTAAAAGTAATTTAAAGCGTCACATGCGCACTCACACTTGTGAGAATCCCTTCTCATGTTCAGAGTGTACCTTCACATGTATACAAAAAGGAAGCTTAAAGCGTCACATGCGCACTCACACTGGAGAGAAACCCTTCTCATGTCCAGAGTGTTCCTACACATGCATATTTAAAAGTTACTTAAAATCTCACATGCGCACTCACACTGGTGAGAAACCCTTCTCATGTTCAGAGTGTACCTTCACGTGTATACAAAAAGGAAGCTTAAAGCGTCACATGCGCACTCACACTGGAGAGAAACCCTTCTCATGTCCAGAGTGTTCCCTACACATGCATATTTAAAAGTTTTTTAAAATCTCACTTAATTCCAAATTGCGCACATGCGCACACTGGTGAGAAAACCCTTCTCATGTTCAGAGTGTACCTTCACATGTATACAAAAAGGAAGCTTAAAGCTTCACATGCGCACCCACACTGGAGAGAAACCCTTCTCATGTCCAGAGTGTTCCTACACATGTATACGAAAAGATCAATGTAAATATCATTTGCGCACTCACACTGGTGAGAAACCCTTCTCATGTTCAGAGTGTACCTACACATGTATACTTAAAAGTAATTTAAAGTGTCACATGCGCACTCACACTTGTGAGAAACCCTTCTCATGTTCAGAGTGTACCTTCACATGTACACAAAAAGGAAGCTTAAAGCGTCACATGCGCACTCACACTTGTGAGAAACCCTTCTCATGTTCAGAGTGTACCTTCACATGTTCACAAAAAGGAAGCTTAAAGCGTCACATGCACACTCACACTGGAGAGAAAGCCTTTTCATTCGTTCCAGTAAGAAATTTCCACCTTGTCAATATAGATGTTCTAGGAAAAAACGTGTAAACCATCACATGACAAATCACAGTAGGGAGAGACCGTACTCCTGCTCGCAATGTCTGTACAAATGTTTAAGTAAAGTTTCTCTAATAAAACATTCTATGACCCATGTTGGCGAAAAAGATATTAGAGTTATATTGGAAAAAATTGAATTTCCGTAGCAAGATAAATTATTGTTAGTCAATGCGTCACCTCTGAAAACTAAAAACTATTTCTTTATTTTGAAGTTAGATATTATAGTTAATTAAAATGTTTGGCAGGATCTTGCAGTATATCATTATGCAGGTTTTAGATTAAGGATTGTGTGTGATATTATGTTTGGAGTATGTAGCTAGGGACCCGGTGCTTGTAGCGTTGTACTGGCTCCCCAATAAAGACCTTTGTCACCTATTATTTGTGTTATTCGTATGTACATTATGTATGTTGTTAAGCCCACTTTATATGGCGCAGTTTACTGTGCAGTTTCTTGGTCAGAAACAACACAGTTTCTTGTACCGTTTTCTGACCAATAAAAACTGCGCGGTGTGAATTTTTACCCTTATATGGGGACAGTTTACTGTCTGTAGGCATGCGCAGAACGCGACAGTCGGACCATAACCATAGTAGAATACGCAGTCGGATTGCCATAAATGTTGCCAAACTTATAATCTCTATCGTCGCCTATCTTTTCGATTTTTTGCAGATTTATCGATTTTGTGGAGATTTAACGAATCTACTGAAAATGTCTACAACCGATTTTTCAATCATTTAAAATTTTAAAAACATTTATTTTATGTAATTATTAGCGCAAATAAATTCAATCAACTATAACTTTAGGAACTTTACCGATTTTACAAATTGGCAACACTATTCATCTGTCAAATAGTAAATAGTCGTTGATATTCGATAATTTGAATTTCGATCCGGGATTTCTGTTCGCTTTTTACTCCCGTCATATAAATTTCTCAACGTTTATTTTGTGCAATAGGTATTACCTAAATATACTTTTGAATATTATACGCACTATATTGTCGCAATCAGTCATCTCAGTCAATATCGCCAGCAAAAATGGAACGTAAACATTTGCTGGGGCTAGCAGCTTCTGCCACTGCTGTGATTGCAATTGTGTCATTTTAAAGACTATAAATAAAAGACCCAGAGTGCGTGGCTTGTCCAGCAGATCATGGTTAAAAAAGAGAGATGAAGGCCGGGGAGTACTAAATAAGATCGAAACGGAGTTGCAGGAGGAAGACAAAATCGCATAAAAAAATTTCATGCGAATGGACCATGAATGTTTTACATTAATTGTTAATAAAATTCGTCATGAAATAGAAAAATCCGATACAAATATTCGCCAATGTATATCAGCAGAAAAACAGTGAGTAAAATTATTGCATTGGTTCTATATTTTGTTAACAAATTGAAATAAAAAAATTCTAGGTTACATTTCCAAACTGAGCCATGAAGCAATTTTGTGATCAAATTTCAGGCTTGCCGTCACTCTTCGGTTTCTGGCGACTGGTGAAAGCTATAGGTCATTAATGTATGCCACTAGGATTCACGAATGTACCATAAGTTTGATAGTACCAAAAGTATGCACTTCCATTTACAATGCTATTAAGGATGAATATTTAAAGGTATGTATCAATCATATTTATTTAGTTCTTTTACACAAACATCATAATTTCCAATAGATTATGTACATCTTATAAGCTGAAATAGTCAAGTAGTTCTAAAGATATTTGAATCCTCACCAAGCCGTGGTATGATCTCATTTTTAGTAATGTTTGTCATAAATATGAATAACTTTGTTTCAGATTCCAAAAACAAACGAAGAGTGGACAGCGATTGCAAATGATTTTGGAAAAATTTGGAATTTCCCTTTATGCATAGGTGCTCTTGACGGCAAGCACATTAATTTCCGACCGCGTCGAAGTGAAGGTTCCTATTATTATAATTACAAAGGAGAGAACAGTATTGTTTTACTTGGACTTGTAGATGCATCCTATAAATTTTTTATATTGATGTTGGAGTTAATGGTAGAACAAGCGATGGAGGTGTATTTTGGGAGTGCTCTCTTAATAAAGAAATCAGTCAATTAAATGTTCCCCCTGATGTTGTACTTAGCGAAGGAATGAGTCCATTGCCTTAAGTGATTGTGGCTGATGATGCCTTTCCATTATCTAACTTGATAATGAAGCCATATTCTCAAAGGAATTTAACATATCCAAATAGGAATTTCAATTACCGACTTTCTCGAGCTCGCCGCGTTGCTGAAAATGCTTTTGGAATACTTGCCAATAGGTTTAGAATTCTTCTTACAAAAATTAATTTAAGCCCTGAAAAAGTAACCATAATTACATTATCAAGCTGCGTATTGCATAATTTTTTGGCATGTGCCAGGAAAACAGCATATACAGATGGTGGTAATGCTAGAGTAAATGGCTGGATCGGAGCATCCCTTTTCCAGCGGGAAACCACTCTAGCAGAGAAGCCTTGTTTATTAGGGATGAATTTAGAACATATTTTTAATACAGTCGGTAGTGTTTCTTGGCAAGATGAGTCTGTAAGAAAGTTTGTGGCTTAATGTGGAAAGTTATGGCTTCATTATCAAGTTAGATAATGGAAAGGCATCATCAGCCACAGTCACATAAGGCAATGGACTCATTCCTTCACTAAGTACAACATCAGGGGGAACATTTAATTGACTGATTTCTTGATATGTACATTTATTTGTTCTTAAAATAGTACATACCCAATTTTTTACGTATGTCCTAATATTAACACTTAATAGCAAAACCTTAAACATAATTATTTAATATTAAAATCACCTGTAAATAAATTTACCGCTTATGGGAATTGAACCCGCAACCTCATGCACTCTACACTGCGTGGCAAACATTATCGCAATTGACATCTCAACAAAAATGAGAAGTTTGAAAGGGAATATGGACTTGTAATATTCCCTACTAACCTTCTCACCTCTGTTATGTGTCAATTGCAATTTAACGTTAGCCCACAATGGGTGAAATGGAGAATACAACATGTAAAAATAAAATTACTAGAAAATAAAAACAAATTATGAATATTATACATGTTTTTATTAGTCTTTATTAAATGCTTTTATTTGGAGTTCATAAATAATTGTATTTATCCTCATTTGAGCTTCAATGGCATCTTTAGCAGATAACATCTCCAATGAATCTGCAATATACTTCCCGAAAGAAGTATATTTGTTTTTCTCGCTGGCTTGGAGCTGCGCCCCAATAGCACTTAGTGCATTGTTTGCCTTCTCCAGGACTTGGGATGCTGCATCAGGCTTTTTTTTTGTTGATGCTCTATCATCTTTACGAGAGGTAGATGGAATTGAGGGATTCAAAATTGAGGGACTCGAAGCAATCTCCTCCGATTCCATGCTTGATGGCAGCTCTTGTCTTAGATAAAATAGATAAAAATGATTGTTAGAAAACAACAAGTGGATAGAATTAATTTTATGGCGAATGGATGGTGAAAGAATAATCCGAAGAATGCTGAAAAAGATATCCATGCATAAAGGGTGATGCTTAAAAATGAAAGTTAAAAAATTCAACGGTTCACCCTCCCATTTTGATCTCTCATATGTAAAATGGAATACATCTTCTCAAATGGGAAATGGCGTGATGGATAGTTAGTTAGTTTAGTTTTAAAACTACGTACTATAATGTCAAAATTAGAGCAGAATGAACACAAAAATTTAAAACCGCATAGGTATACCTGTACAGTTTAAGAGACAACTGACTCGACAGTGGCTATAGCAGAGTGGTTCTATGCTATTTACATAATATCTTATTATGTACATGTCGCGAATTACAATTCACAATTTTGATATTGCTACAATGATTTTAGTTTCTAAAATCTACATAGGAAATAACATTTAGTACCATTATGGAATCCAGATCGTCCAGCGAGATATCATCTGATGTGCTGCTGAAAGATATGCGGGTGTCCAAATTGGATACTGATTTCCTTACGTGTATGTGATCGTCCAGAAATGCCATTTTACTGTAGTACCACAAGCCTGATAGATATACCTAAAATATAAAATAACATTGTATACAAATACATAGTATGAGGTGATTTGAAACTAATAAAACATACACAACTAATAATACTAGCAAAACATCTTGCTGAAAGATTCTATAAAACATTTAAGAGAAACGTAATAATTGAATACTCACTTCTCCTGCTCCAGCTCCACTACGAACTGATTGTTCGTGCTTCCTTTTTTCCCCAATATACGTAGTTCTTAAGGCAGCAAACTTTTTTGTTACATCAGATGACGTTGTTGCTGGGCGAAAATGATTAACGCGCGCGACGATGGCTTCTAGGCTTTCGCGGCGCGCAAATTTATTATGATACAGCTTATGTTTAACTGCATACAGGCATGGATATTCTTGGAACGCAGCTATGAGGCATTCTGTCTGCTGCTGGCTCCAAGACATCTAAAACAAAACATTGAAGAATGGCGTATGAAATTTCTGTACTGAAATGCGCGAGTGAAGACTATTGCAAGTAATGTAGATTTATAATGTTTTACCTTAATTATACGATGAAACGAATTCACGGCGATATTATCGGTGTTTTCGAGAGCGTTGCTGCTGGTATAGCGCGTAATGCCTGCTCGCCGGCTGTTTTTGTTTTTTTTTTGGTTGATTTGGTTGATTTTGGTTGATGAGATACGACGCGACGCTTGACAATTTCGGAAGTGATTGAACGACAGCGCCACAGACAGCGCGTTCAACATTCAACTACCAATCAGCTTATCCAACATGGCCGCGGGTGATGCGCGCGCAGAAACTGTGTGGTTTTAGGACGCAGTTTGAATCTGACACTAGCATATACAGTTTTTCATCCAGTTTTAGCTTTATACGGGACCGTTTTCAGACTGCACAGAAAACTGTGTAGTAAACTGCGCCATATAAAGATAGCTTAAAGTCAAAATATGAATGTGTTACCATTACATAGAAAATAATATTAAAACCTGCCTAAAACAAAAGTACCTACTTATATTTCCATATAAATTTCGTTGTCTATTAATAATAATTACCTTTCAAACCAATATTTTTTAGCAAATTTATCTCAATAGAAATTGCTTTTGACAGCTGGACATTTCATTTTTATTTTAAATCTATATACACCCTGATTCCAACTATTACAAGATAAATCCGTATTGTGATTTAGTGCAGCGAAAAATAAGAAATTTTTATCGTTTCCCAAATTATGATTATTTTTATATCGAAAATCGTTATGGTTGCTTCAGACTTAAAAAAGGCAGTAACGGATTAAATCATAGACATTGGACCAAAAATGATTTTTTTATTCTTTAGGGGTGTTGTGGTGAGGGTTGAAAAGACGGCGGAGGTTTCAACGTTTATTGTCGATTATTTATGGAAGGTACAAAAATGACAGGACTGGCGTAGCGTAGCGTGGGTAGACGGCGGTGGAGCGGTGCGGGTGGTCGGTAGCAGCGGGGCGAAGTCCGGGCTGGACGATGGCGTCGGTCAGCTGGGGCGGAGACTTGCCGGAAGCTACGAGACGTAGTAGAGTGGCTTCGTAGATCTGCGTAGATCGGATGTCAGAGATTCCTCGTGACGTAGACTTGATGCGTGTAGATGGTGTAATAATACTGAAGCTGTAGAGTGGCTGGTTTGTACTGTTTATATATGTTTTCCGTTAGCCCCCACTCTACCGGATGGACTCTGGTGACCCCTGTGCATGAACTCGGGCCCTGAGTTTGCACACGGCGCACAGTGTTTGATATTCCATTATTAGGAGCTCACTTGAGGCCAAAACGCCATCTCTTAGATTTTAAATTAATCATGTGAATATGAAAGCTAAATAGTTGGTGACACCAAATGCTAATTATGGGAAAATTTACTTCATGGATACGGCACTAATCACCCTCATAAACAGGAACAATCAGGTGCACTCATTCAGTCGCGCGTTTGTGCAGCTAACGGACGGTCCTAATTAGTAGGGATTTTTGCAGTATTTTCGAATCGGAATCATTTTCTTTTTATGTCAAAATGATGAGTACTTCTTCAGGTACGTATTTCTTTAATTTTTATGTTAATTTATTGTATCCTTAATTTATGTAGATTTTTTAAATACATTCGCATAAATTCAATTTTTTTTTGTGGATAGGTAAAATTGAATGGACAAGAAAAAGAAGAAGATCGTTCTGGCTCGCGCTAATTCATATAAAATATTATAGTAAATTTATGTACCTTTACAGAAATACTATGTTGTATTTCCGAAACTTCCCGATAATAAGCTTAATTTATTATTTAGTTCATAGGTCCACGCCATGCAAAATTTTGTCGTCAACAATTGGTCGACTTTCTATGTGAGAACCAACTCATCGCTAAATCAAATTCCAATGATGCTCAAACAGGAATGGTACAATTGATCTGTTCGACGACACCTGATGCATCAGAAAAGGATGTGATACGCAAAGTGTCACTATTTTCAAAGAATTTAAAGTTGCGATACAAGAAAGCTACATATAAAAAAGAATATTTTTTTAAAAAATACGGAGAGTGGATCTCTAAACATATCATAATAAAATTATCTGACGAGCCCCAGCACTGCTCAGATACGACAACGACATCAACACCAAAGCGAGTTAGTCGTCACTGCGTCCGCCGAACAAGTTCTTTTTCAGAATTGAGTTATTCTGCAAAGAAAAGGCGTACGAAGTTATTATTATCAAATTCTCATATTTATTCACCTATACATATATATTTTTATTAGTTGAACATATCAGCTCCTTATCTAGAGCATATAGTGTTCA